>JAQGBH010004210.1:0-17474 GCA_034698265.1 Sminthurinus aureus | reverse complement strand
GCCATCTTCGGGTTGGGAGACCACATTTTTTGTGAAACCCTTTAAGATGAAAATAAAGTGATAATAATAATAATAATCGGGAAATAATCGTTCCTGGAAAAGTAAACAACAACAAACAATAATGTGAAAGAAAAGTAAATAGTAAATAATCTACAGCGCACGCTGCAGATTATTTTACACAGTTTTACACGAAGCCATAGAAATCAATTTCAATCTTGTCGTGAAATTTAATGCCCGGCATTTGTATTAAATGTATTACGATATCCCAGAAAATAGGTAATGCAACCCGTAAATTGGGGATAGAAGAGAAATCCAAAGACATCCCACGATTTTCCGATTCTAATTTCAATTGAAATTTGAAATTGAGTAGCTTTGTACTTAGCTTTGTTCTATTGTACGTGGTAGAAAAATACAAAATACACAAGAAATTTAAAACCATAATTACGTATTTTATTCGTATTTTTAAACTAAATTCGTGATTTGTAATTCCTTTCTTGTCTCTTAAATCATGCTTTGTGCTAGAAACTAGAAACCAAAAATATTTACGTTTCCAACTAAAAATTTTTCACCTTGTTTGTTAAGATGATCACGAATCATCATGTTTGATGAATCATGATTCATGATGACTGATGACAGATCAACATGAAAGGTTTAAAGTGATAAAACGGCTCATTTTTGTCATTTAAAATTTTGAATATGGAACAAATTTTTGATATATTTGGTATCCATTATTACTGCCAATAATTTATTGGTAAAAAAGTGAATTTTGTATTTTGTATAATATATTTTCTATTCAAAAAATGATTAAGTAAACAGTGAATGAGTATTCAAAATTCAAAGGTAACTGAAGATGGAAAGAAACATCAGTCACTCAATCTTCTCAATTGTCAATTAGTAATTACCAGTCATACTTATGCAGTCTATAATTTATGCATTATATATGCACACACATTTGCTTATCAATTTAATTTTAATTATTTCAATGGAATAGGACGCGAAAAGAATACTTCAGACTTGAGATCAAAGAATGAATATAAATATGAATTTGAATGTGAAAGTCCTTCATTCATTTTTGCCTACTGTCAATTGTCTATTTGTCTCGCGTAGTCAGTCGTTTCAGTTCTTTTCAACTTTGAATTTGAACTTACTTTTCGGTCCACATTCAATAATCTAGCTCAAGTTAAAATGAGAGAATTCCTCTCTGTACGTCCCATCGACACAGTTGCAACGTCCTTTCATCTTCATAATTTTAACTGACTGGACTCTTGATTGTTGACTCGTCTCATTTTAAATGTTAAGTGTTTTAAGTGTTAATGGTAGCCAATTTGACGGGTTGAGTGTTGAGTGTTGAGCATTGAGTTTTATTATTAGTGATATAAAGTACAAACATTGCAAAAGAGTGCAAAGTGAATACAGAGCAAATTGTTGAAAATTATTAATATAATTATTAATAAAGTGAAAAGTAAAAATGTTTTTAGTTTATGTCTAATTTGCATGATTTATTTTACTGAGAATGCGAAAAAGAGTTGATGAAGGACTACAGACTACAGACAGAAGACAAAAACTTTTAAGAGAGAATTTTAAATTTGTTATCCTCCACCGTACACTCATCACTCATAGTATCATAATGATAATTTATTTCAGGAAAAGTGTAATTGAGCTCCGTCTACATTTTCCCAGATTTCAGATTCCAGAGTACTGGAGTACTGGAATAATTACTAAAAAAGGTTGTTTGTCCTTTCTCGTTTCTCGTTTCTCGTTTATTTTATAGATGTCAATAATTAACAATTAAAAGTACATTTTAAATTTGGTACAAGAAAAATTAAAGTAGGTCGACTATTTATTTCATGTTTCCTAAAAGTAACGATGATGACGAAAATGATGTTGATGATGATGATGACGACGAGGATGTAGGCGGAAGGGATGGGAAAAGAAGAGATTGGCAGGAGACGAAAGAGTATCAGGAAAAATAGAGAGTTTACAAGTTTTTATTTGTCTGTAAATGATGAAAGGGAGAGAGAAGAGAGCGTGTGAGTGCAAACATGAAGATCCCTTGAGACTTAAAATGGGTTTTACGATACGTTCCCTTGAGAAACACTTGGAAGTTTCAAGACGATCTTCTTCTCTCCTTCCTCTCTCTGTCTCGCCTCTCTTTATACACAGATGTAGAAACAGATGTAGAGTCTAGAGTCTAGAGTCTACATCTCCACTTAAGACACACTTTTATAGAGGAAACAACTAATGGAGCCCCGTCAAGTCGAAAGCGACGAACATGATCACGATAGTGATGATGATGATGATGATCAAGTTGAACGAGGAAGGCGAAGTGAAATTTCTAGATTCTAGAATCTAGAATCTAGATAAATTTCCATGAACACCTGCAACTCCATTCCGTGATCCATGTTGAATGTTCCGTTTTCATGGCACGGTGAAAGTGATGCAACAAAGTCCCGCTCCATCACTTTCACCTCTTAATTTCTATTTCTATTTCTCTTATCCTTCCTCCCATTTCCGTATTCCGTACTCCATATTAGTTACTTGTCCTTATTTATCCTCATTTTCACCTCTCAACTCTCAACCCGTCAAACTCATTCCCACTTCCACTGTTATTTTTCCATTACAACTTTTTTCCATACTCCATACTCCAGACTCGAGACTCGAGACTCTACAATCCAAAATAATGTATATTTTGTACAATAAGAAAAGAAAAACAACTTTTCCACTTGATTTCATTCTTGTTCATTCTTCATGCTGTTTTCTCCCTTGTGCTTTGAGCTTCCATAATAATTATCATAATAATAATAATATTGCTTTCCCTTTTTCCCTTTTACTCTTTACTCTGTACACTGTACTACAAGCCTCAATTATCCTTTTTACTTTTTACATATAAGATATAAGACAACATAAAACACTACTCATTCATCACGCTCAATCTGAGTGATGGATAATGGGTAGAATAACCGACAACCGACAGACGACAGACCAACTTTTTTTTACCGTGGGTGGAAATTGGAATTGGAAAAATTGCATAGTCTACACATATCGTCATATAATTATTATATCAACATCAATATCAATATCAGGAATTCCAAATTCCCATTGACGCATTACAACACAACAAAAAAGACAGATAACAGAGGCAAATGCACACGAGACTGTTGACTGTCATACAACTTTTAACATGCAACATTTTGTAATTGATACCACTGCTAACTTTTTAGGGATTGAAAAGCCTTTAATGTATTTGTTTTACTTTTTTGGATTAAATATGATGAGTTATTATGTGTAGTCTGTCTCTGTATTCTGGATTACATCAGATTGCATAACCAATAAACAAGTCCATCGCAGTTTGTAGTAGGAAAAATATCTCATTCATAAATGTCATTTCTGAAATTAGTTATCTAAGTCTTTGGCAACTTCGACCTAGGACGAAGTAAAATACGTTCAGCCCGAAATCCGAAATGCGAATGCGAAATCCGATAGCCACGGCCCACGCCCAAGCCCAAGTAAAAATCAGTCCGGCTGGGAAAAAAATACATGCACTTTTATGTATGATGGATTACATAATTTATGTATACTATTACATGACTCTTTTTTCCTCCACATCCATGATCATCCACACTCCACACAAATCACAAAACACAAAACAAACGTAAATTATAGACTTAACATTCAACATTGAAAATTGAGAACTTGTACTTTGTAGTTTGTAAAACTGCAGAGTTGAGCTAAGCTGAGCTTAAATAACAATGTGTTTACACTTTGTACCATGCAAAATGCAAATGTGCCTGCTCACTACTCACTACTTTTATCTGTTATCTGCCACAGTTTCCACAGTTTCCAGCTTCCAACGTTCAGTCTTGCAGAATGTAAATGAGGATCGTGTTTATGTTTGTTTTTGTCTTTGTCCTTGTCACTTGTCTCTACTCTCTACTCTGTCGTTAAATCCCATCCTTTCTCAACTTGATTTAACACAGAACAGAACTGAACACACAACACAACATGATTTGTGTTGAGAATTGAGTGTTGAAATTTGGACAGTGTTAATACAATGTAAATTACAGTTGTGTGTAAAGTGTAAACACCGAACTGCACTATGTTTACGTATTGAATGTTGGGCGTTGGAAGTTGGAAGGCAGTGGGATCTCACTTCAAGCAACATCATGAGTGATGAGTGAGGTACTTTCCATTTATTTACCAGAAGAAAGAAAGATAGATGGATATTTTAATTAGAAAATTCATCATTAACTCAATGCTCAATACTCAACTCTCAACACTCAATATCGTACAGCAACAGCACACAGAACAGATACAACTTTGTCCTATTTTCTCATTTAATTTTCAACTCATTCTCATCCTCTGTGAATAAAAATAGAGCAGAAAATCCTAAACAAAACGCTTTGGTTCTTGGAATGAGCTAAAGAGTTTTCCAAGTTTTCAGTCTAAAATAAACCACAAAATGAATATTATTTATGCATCAACTATTGATTATTGAAAATTGAAAATTGAAAATTGCTTTGACCTTTCTCCACATTTCTCTTTCCTTTTGTTTTCTAATCAAGTTTTGCTTTTTCGCACATCAGATGGATTTTAGATTTCAGACAAAAATGAAACTGCTTGTACATTTCAGCTTGTGCTATTGCTTTTATGTGTCCAGTGCCAAGTGTAAATAATAATAATGTAATTTATTCAGTGTTCAATGTTATCAGTGCTTACAGTGAAAAGATTTGATGCTTTTAAATTTTAAATATTAAAGCAATATTTTCTATAATGAATAATTAAAGCTTGTGATGACGATTTATGACACATTTCTGCCTCTCATTTTTTTCCGCGTTTTCTAGAATCTAGAATTTAGAATCAACATTTTATAATTTTATCATTTATAAATTATAATACACACGTTTGAGCACAGAAAATGTCTGCTCACTATTCAATCTTCTATACATAGTATTTTGTATGGTATTGAACATTGAGCATCACTTTGATGAGATTGTGACTTCTTTTAGGACTGTTCTCTTTTAAAATCCTAGTTTTTTAAATGTAATGAATTTTCTTCTTTCCCTTTCTCTCTAGATACTTCCTATTTTATCTTTTTCCCCTTTTCTTCTTTCATCTTGTTCTAGTGTTTTGTTAGCGTGTTGGTTGGTGGGTTTGTTTGTTTTGTTGTTGGTTTGTTTGTTTGTTTTTTTGTGCTGATGTGAGAGAGAAAGTAAATTAATGATTTGTGTATGGACAGTGGACATTGAACATTGAACAATGCACAATGAACATTGGACAATCGAGCATCAAGCATCGAGCATCGAGCTAGTCCAGTGTCCATCGAGATGTTGGAGATGTTGAATCTAATTGTTGGTTTAATATTTATCTAGACGTTGTACAAGGCGAGGAAGCATCATAAGCAAATGATAGAAGGGAAATCCACAGGGTATCAAATGACCACACTGAATAATGAAGGTCATTCCGTTGCTCCAGAGGCCAAAAGTATGATGATGACTGAAGAAGGAGGGGGATCCTCTTTCTCTAGAAAAAAGGGCAGTGCTCATCGTCACGTCAAAATTTCCCAAGTTGAGGAAAAATCCCTACTCAATCATAATAGTCATCAAATTCCGAACCAAAATCACAATGGTGGAGTAACACATCAAAACCAAAACCAAAACCAATTGAATTCTCCACCTCGTCGACCTTCCGGCGCTGGTCAACTCAACCTAAATCCCAATTCATTCCCCTCGGACCAAATACCTTTGACAGACCAAAATGGGAAAGTAAGTGGTTGTGGAGGCGGAACCGGAACTCCGGGGAATTTGACTCCAACTCACGTGCCCTCAAATTCTGCTCGAGGGAGTGTGGACAGTCGAGCCAGTCGAGGTGGTACGGACACAATTCCAAATCCAAACCAGGACCAAAAGAGTGCCGGAGGTGGTGATGGACATCGACGGAGTAAGGGATTCATGCGATTCCCCTCGATTCGTCGAAGTTCAGCAGGAGGTGGGGATGGATCTGCAGATGGAAAAACCAAACCGAAAGGCGGAAAGAATAAAAGGACTGATCGAACTAGTAAAATGCTTATTGCTGTTCTCGTCTTATTCCTCGTCACTGAGGTAAGAAAATAAAAGAAATAACGAAATCTCAATAATAATTCTCATTCTCATCATCAACAAATCAACATTGAACAAAGTCACATGACACTTGAATCTTGACTTGAGTGAAATGACTAAAATCATAGTTCCAAATGTATTAATGATTTTTCCATCTCTTTGTCTGTCTTTGTCTCTGTATTTTTTGCAGCTTCCCCAAGGAGTGATGGCCCTTTTATCCGGGATTTTTGGCCAGCGTTTCTTCCACAACTGTTACAACAGTTGGGCAGAAGTATGGGACACCCTCGCCCTTATAAATGGAGCCATAAACTTTATATTATACTGCTTCATGAGCAAACAGTTCCGACTCCAATTCCGACTCATTTTCCGAGTCAATCGCTATTGGAAGCGACCCAAATGGATCAATATCACAACCTGTAATCACAATGCAACCATCTCAACCACTGTGTAAAAAATACAAGTAATACGTACGACGTACAAGTTAAGCCAAGTCAAGTCATACAAATAATCATATTTATCTAGTTCGTTCATCTTATGTCTTATTTCTTATTTCGGATACAAACATGTATTAGACACTAGACACTAGAAAAAAGAAAAAAGAAAATAACGATATAATAATGCGTAACAATTTATTATCAATCACCACTCCAATCAAATCAAATCAAATCAATAGAAACATCCCCAGTATCTGCGTCTCCGTTTTTTCATTTTTCATCTAGTAGCACAGCTATGATTACAATGATGATTACAATGATGATTACAATGATGATAATTATAATGATTTTTCCTTCTCTCTTCTCAAATTAGAGTCTCAAGATTCTAGACTTTCTCGTGGTGAAAGTATCATTTGATATTTCATCCCCTTTTAACAAATTACAAGTTGTATCATCTACATTCTACATCTTTTAATGTTTTACATGATTACAAAGCATCCTCCATCTTCCGCCTCCTTATATCCATGTATTATTAATTTATTTCATATAAATCTCCAGTTTCTTCCAGCATCTTACATTTTGCACATTATACCAAGTCCTAAAAGTGTTTCCTCCTCGTGGATTTTCCATGTGCGTCCACACCATTTAACTAACGACCATACTTGAATTACTTGAATCACTTGAATCACTTGATACGTTGGCTGTTGACTGTTCCCTGGTGTCTGTGCTTAAGACGCTAAATGCAAAATGGTAAGTGGGTGGAGTGTAGAATTTGTAGTGTGGATTCTGGATTGCGGATTGTGGACTGTACAAGGTTTTTTGGATCCGAGAGGAAGAGGAAGAGGAGATGAACTAATTGTATTTGTTTCTACACACCACATGGACAACGGACAATGGGTAAACATGAGCATTGAGCACGAACATTTGTATGAACATGGAACATGAGAACATGGAAGTTGAAACAAGGCGGAAGAATATGACGACGAGGAAAGAGGAGATTCCCTACTAAATACTAAATATAACACATGGAAACATACATCAACTTTCAACTAATTTCCTGAGTTTTATGTAAGAACACGACACTGGTCATGATTGATTACTCGATTACCCACACCGCATCAAGCCAAGCCAAACCAAACTACAAACTAGAATCTAGAATCTAGAAACTACACAAATTATACACACGTTGCATAAATTTTCTCTTCTCTCTCAAAGTTTTTCAGCAACCCACACAAACACAAACACACCCAAGCACCAAGCACAACTGCTTACTTTCATTTAAATGTTAAACTTGTGTACACACTTTCCATTACTTTCTACTTTCTACATACAACACTCAACATTTATTCCCTCGTTCAAAATATAAAATTGAGCCCGTTTTCAGCTTCCAAGTCCCAGTAGTAGTTTTAACATTCAAGTTTCGAGTCAACTAGAGATCCTCAATCCAATCCAATCCATGCAAAATCCAGACTCTAGAATCTAAATTCTAGATTCTAGATTCTAGACTCTAGACTCCAGGGCAGGAAATCCTTCTGGCTTTCATTACATAACCCAAACCATGAACCATGGTAGAGAAACTGAAATCGCTTCCGTTTTCTTTCCTTCCTCTTCCTCTTTTCTAGATATTTTATTCTTTATGTCACATACTACTGTATAGTCTGTAGTCTGTAGTCTATATTACACGACACACGTATACGTATTGTACACACTTTTACTGTATTATTATTCTTGAACACTGAAAATTGAACATTGAACATTGAACATTGAAAAGCGTACAGAATATCTCCACCAGTTTTACAAACGCTTCTCAATCCTCAATTTAAAAACTAGGTACAAACCACTGCATGCATCTTTTCATGTAGAATTTAGAATTTAGAATCTGGATACATAGATCATTAGTATTATTGCACTTTTGTGTTATTTCCTGTAGTTTTCAAAGCTCGAGGATCAAGGCTCAAGGCTCAACGTTATAATATTTTTTTATTGATCTCCATAGGCTTTTTACGTTTTACATGTAAAAAATTTCAAAAACATCATTATAATTCCTCTGTAATCTATTTTATGACAACGGTTGGAGGTTGGAGGTTGGAGGTGGAATGTTCGAGATTCGATAACTTGAAAGAGAACTGGAGGATTATAAAATATAAAATTGGTAAAAAGGTTTAGACCTTGGAGATTTATATCTACAGAGGATGATGAAAGATGAAAGTGATATCAATTTTTAGATAAAATGAGGTCAACATTTATTGTGTAGACTATAGACGATAGATTACAGCTTACAGCGTAAAACTTTTAGGAAATATCAGACATTACAAATTACAGGATAGAGAATGGGAAATGGAAAGTAGCAGTAGAGAATCTAGAATCTAGAATGGATAATGGATAATGGAGGATTCCGGAAGTATAAAGAAAGACTAAAAAGAACCTCGTAAATTCTCCAGAGCAGAGCAGAGGTAAAGGAACTCTAGGTATTGTGTATGCTGTGCATTGTGCATGTTGTGTGTGTGCTTCGTTTTCTTCCTAACCGTTTTTCAAACAAACAATAGATAAACAAAACCATATTTTTCAGTCAGTACAAATTTGATATGGAGAATGGAAAATGGACAAGTTGAAAAGTGGCTGGCTTTTGGTTTCTGGTTTCTATCTCGTATGTTTTCTGTATTTTGTATTCTCTATGCGTGCCCGAGATTTTTCATGTAGATAATATTTTCATGTACTTTTTTTATAAAAGCAGCTGTACAAGATCCTCACCCATGTATACATGTGTGTGGATGTGGATAATTTGCCTTCCTGTTTTTGGTTTCTGGTTCAGTCACAGGATTGATGTTCAATTTTCTAGTCTCCTCTTGTCCGTAGTTTGTAGTTTGTAATTCCGAGTTCTTCTCTGTTAGGCTATTTTTTAAATTGTGTATTGCAAAGGAAAAGGAAAGTTGTATCTATACTCTACACTCTACACGTTAGATTTTACATCACCGAGGCAAACGTTGATGCTTCTTACGAGGACAAATATGAGTAGTGACTAGATTATAGATGTGTGTTTTGTATTTTGTTTTGTTTGATTTGGTTTGTAGTTTATACATTTGTGACATGCACAATACAAAATACACAATAAACATACGAAGAACTCTCAACTCTCGTACTGTACATTTATCAAAATATTACGCTTAGTTTAATTTCCTTCTCTTCTCTTCTGTTTCTATATGCTCCGTTGTACAGTCAACAGTGTACAGCTGACTCGGATACTCAAAACTCAAGGCTCAAGGCTCAACACTCAAGTCATTCGAACATTCGTACATCCAACATCCAACATTCAAAACAAACTCAAAGTCAACTCGGAAACAAACAGATCCAAAAGTATCACAAAAGTGTGTGTGGATGAGTGAGCCATATGCCGTATGCCGTATACTTCTATATTCTATACGCTGTACATTGTACATGCATTTGTTCCGTTTTACGAATTCCAAGTGGACACAATGCAAAACGTAAATAAATATGTACGTTTGTATGTAGAGGAGATGAGGAGACGAGAACACGAGGAGAAGGAGAAAGTCCTGGTGAAAGGGTATGGAGAAATACAATGCTCGAAATTTCGACTAAAAGTTCTGTTGCTTTCTCCTTCTCTGTATCTGTATCTGTTACTGCGTTACTGTACACTGTTTGTTGTTCGTTGAGCATCGGAGTCTCAGTTGAATTGAAAGTTGCTCTTTTTGGTTTGGTTATTTATGAGATTTCTTTCCAGCTCAAATTTATAGAGAAACTGGGACTTGGTACTCAGTGCATTTCTCAGATTCCTCTTCTTCCGTGTTCGTGTACACTGTACATTGTGCATTGTACGTATATTATATGTAGTCCGCAGTCCATAGTCCATACTCCATACAAACCAGAGTAAATGTGAACCACACGTTCCTCCTTCTTTTCCTGTTTCATGATCCTGGATGCACAGTGCTCAGTCTATAATACAAACAGATACAAATATGAACACAAACACAAACAGAGAAAGCGAACCAGAACGAGACTTGACTTTTGTATTCCATGTCATTTCCCCAAGTACACACGCATTCTCTATATTGTATGTTGTACAATATATACAGAGCAGACAGTACAGAGAGAGGACACGACACATAAATCTGATATAGTTACGCATTTGTACGCGAGACTTCAAAACAGATACAAAGATACAGATCCAGACACAGACACAGACACAAACACAGACACACTTACGCACACACAACATTAATTTTGATTTACTTCTGTCTCATTCAACTCGACAAGAAATTCGCCTATTCGCCTAGTCGCCCAACAGTTATTCTTCTGCGTCTTTTTCATCTTGTTGTTGTTGTTTTGGTTGTCGGTGCTCCTCTCCCTACTCTTATTTTTATTCGATCCTCTGATGTACATATTTTACAACTTTGTACCCAAACACCAAATACACACCTAAAAACAAGTAAACAAGCCCAGCCAAACAAATGAGTCAGATACAAATACAAATACACGTGCCTCACGCCTCAAGTATCACTCTGATCCTCATCCACATCCTCCTTTCTACTTTCTACGTCTACTTCTACACGTTGCAAAACCACTACAAAATTATCATTTTCCATTTTCCAGACCCAGACTCACAGTCACAGAGAAAATTAAAAAGTATACATCAATAAAAAAACTTGCATATTCTAGATTCTAGATTCCCGGTACTTTTTGCAATAATAATAATAATAATAATAATATATTATTTTTGCATCATGGCAAAGTAAATAAATTATGAATCACAAGAACTTCATCTAGATTTGGAATTTGAAATATTAAAATTACTTCCCCCTTTTCACCATTTCTACTTACATATTACACATTAAATTATAAATTGAGTCCTGAATCTTGAGAACCTTGAAGTTTTCCAGATCTTGGCAAACTTAAAACTTTAAATTGAGTTCGAAGAAGGGAGAATGGAAAAGGCGACCACAGTTTCATAGGGATTCATTTGATTTGTACATGTTGCGGTTTACGGTTTGGAGATTAGAGTTTAGAGTTTAGAAATGATAGCTGTAAGATTTAAGACGTATTCATTTGGGATTGACATACAATGATACCATACAAACTAAAAGTTAAAGTCAAAAGTGTTGGTATACTTAAAAAGGGAAAATCTACGTAGTGCTTTGTACTGTATACTGTATACGGAAATACTAAGAATCAGTTATGATAATAATGATTCATGATATTTATGCTGTTTATAACTTATAACACTTAAATATATTGTTACATTTATTCAAAAAATACTTTTCCTGTTTAGTGTACAGTGACACCATGTTTTTCATATTTTAGAAAAATGAATGAGAGGAGCATAATATATGATAATTATTCGTACTAATATAGTGTGCAAAAGTAAAAGTGAAAGTAAACGAAAATTTCTTAAGCACACAAAAGAATAGGTTACTATTGCATGTATGCGTATTTGATATTTGATACTTGTCATATTGTAGGTTATACGACCAAAGTAATTATATAATTATTATTGTCATTGTAGGAATAATATTGTAGGTACCAAAAAAGAAACTTTTATTCTTTATACCTCTATATTCTGTACTAGTGATTAATGATTGTGGATTGTAGTTGTCCGAAAAAAAAAGCAAAGCAGATTCATACATATGTATCGTTTTTTTTCAAGTAAACGGATGTAACATGTAGCTGCGTGCTGATAGATTAGAATAGTTGATCTTAAAGCTGATGATATTACTGCAGAGGACAGTGGCGTAATTCAATTTGCAAGTAGAATACAAAATATGATATTGGATACTGGACCTAATATTATAATAAAAGTTAACTTTTAATTTTTAATGAGAATGAGAATGTTTGTTCTCTTCCTGACTGATGAACTTTTATTAACGTATACTAGGTACATATATGTATAGTGTATAGTGTAGTGTGTATATTGATTATTGCTAATGGATGTGGTTGATTGATCAAAAGAAGAAAAATTATTGATTATGGTATAAACAAATAGCATGACATAGATCATACAAAAAATAGGTAAATAAGTTAGTTTTTAAAATAGGTGATTGAATGTTGGATAAATATTATATTATGCGTCATATAAATCTATATAAGTACATGTTTTAATATGAAATACAGAGGGATGATTTTTTTCACACAAAAATATTCAGTTAGTCCTGGGGACTTTTTGGAAAGTATGAAGATAAACGTAAAGATATAGGTACATACCATTTATTATTATTATACCCTATACCGTAACACAACCGTAATATAGAATATAAGTTTACATGAAGTGTTAAAATATTATAAATATTAAATGGAAAATTGATGAGTGACTGATTGTTGTTGTTTTCCCGTACCCCTTGAACTTTTGTAAACATGATAGAGAAAATTTTCTGATAGTATATTATTATTATAGATAGATTATAGATTACAGATAGATAGAATATTGCAGTACATGGAGTTTTTCTAGGTTGTTTACTGTTTACTGTTAACGCATGTATGACGATCTCCTACACTGTCTACTGTCCTTTCTACTTTCTACATTTATACGCATTATACATTACTTATGCATGTAGTATGTGTTGTTCCGATTACTGATCTATCATTATTATATTTTTCCTATAACCTTTGTATAAAGTTTAAAGTCATTAGAGGAAAGCCCGACGTGTGCTTGCTTTTACTGTGGCGACACAGACAGATAGATATATCAAACGAGAGCCCCAAAAATTCAGTGCTGTCAATGTCATCACAAACAAACACACAAGCAATTCTTCACTTGTTTATTTGTTTTATTTCCCATGTCTCCTACTATTTATTATTTATGTGTACTCTGTCTATTGTAAATTGTGAATACGAATCTTTCCACAACATATATAGGTAGATATTGTACGCTGTGTGTACTTTCTACAGTAGATATTACAATCTGCGGAAAAGATTCCTTTTCTCACTTTTTGTTTGTTTCTAGTTCAAAACTCCTGATTCATGATCCATTAAATATTATGATAACTAAACGCCATTCTACAAACAAAACTAATGTATGTACTACAATTTATAATTCTAATGACTAACGACTAATGACACGATGATAATGAATATTTAATAATAATAGTTATTAATTATAAATTAGGTTAAAAGAAACTGTACCTGGAAAATACATATAGCATAAAAGGTACTTATATTGTATATTCTGTAAATAATATATTAAGCATTAAGTATCGCATAATAATACAAAATAAAACAGAAAAATTTTATTATCTAACAAATAATGATATATATTATATTTATCGAAATGTTGAGCATATGCCCGAACATGTAAATAACTTTTGTTTTGTCATAAAGATTGTTATTGTAATTTGTAATTAGTTGAAACTATAATAATTGTACAATATTATGCAAATATGCAAAAAAAATGAACAAATTCCGAGTCCCAAGTCCTGAGTGATACAAAAAAAAACAGAAAACGTTTGACATTACAGTAGATTGATATGAAATATTTATGCAAAATGTCTTACATTAGAATTTAGAATACAATTCAAAATCAAGAAAGATGAAATTATTGGTGCTACAAAAATAAACGATATTATTATTATTATCTGTATATTATACAGTGTATAATAAACTATAAATTGAATTGTTTTATTATACTTGTTGCTGATTGTAATTAGAAATTAGAAATTATAATGTATGTCTCATGTTTCTCATGATACCTATGTATTGTGTATATTATTATGATGATTATGACCATTGACCATTGCACAAAAACTTGTGAATAAAACAGAGTAAATGAAGTAAAAATGATTTCTTATGTTTTTCCCTTCATTTGTCATTTGTGTGTTGTAGGTTACAAAAGTAAAGTGGATTGTGTGATTGTGCGAGACTGGAATATTTGAAACGTAAAACTTACATAAAAAAGCTTTTTCAGTCAACATTTTACTCAAAACACATCAAAATTCAAAGTCGGTCCTTGGGTACATATTCATTATTTGAATTCCATCATTTGTCATTTGTCATAACATTGTTGCATAATCAGAAGAAAAGAAGCTGTGCATATAAAATATTATACTCATGTGTATTGTGCAGAGACCGGTGGGTGGCTCTTGACATTTTTCAAAAGGCTGTACCAGTACGTGGTGACTCCATTCAATATTTGAATTTTTAAGATTGAATTTGTATTATCATTCAAATTAACTTCATTTTACATCTCTTTCTGCTTCACACATCATGTAACACATACCACATCCTACGCCGCGGCGTAGCGGTACCAATTTTACTCTTGTTTCTTGAGACTTGAGACTTGGATTGATTCATGTCGAATGTCAAATGAAAATTTACTGACACACGACAGGGCATATGAAACACAAAGCATTAAAATGCAACACGCTCTACGCTCATCCGGCTCCTGTGACTTGTGAAATCTGATTTTTGATTTCTGAATGCACTCATCGTGAATCGTGACATAAATATACACATGCAAGTTTTTCATTGTTCATTCTACATGTATGTATTCACATAATATTATTCTTCTCATGATTTATTTCATAAAAATGTCCTTTTTATATTTTTATTGCATCGAATTGAAAATTGAAAAAGGTTTGGAGTTTTTTTTATTAGATTTGTAGAAAATTGAGTTTCTCCATTTTCCAGTTTGTAGCCAACCTACAACCTTTTCAAATTTATTTTCCAATCTATTCACTACTATCAAATCATAAGCATTCATGAAAATTCCACGTAGATTTTGTGTCTAGCTCCTTTGAAGCTATTTTGCATCATTGATCAAGCTGCTGTGTTTTTGCAATAAAGAATTTTCGTCCTACGTACGACAAAGTAAAATTAAAATTAGCCCACCTGCACTCTTAACACAAATTCAAAAGCACATAATATGTACATAATATTTATAATAATGCATTTATTTTGTGTTTTGAGTGTGATGACAAAAGACGAAATGTAGAAAATGGAAAATGACGCAATCTCCATTTTCTATTTTTATCCCCTTGTTCTAGTTCTACGACGGACTTTGATGTTTTGCGGTCAGACTTTCTGTTTTTGGATTCTGTGGATTCTGGACTCTGGACTCTGGACGGTCATAAACAAAGGAAGTCGAACAAATTCTATCATCTGTGATGATCATCATCATGTTGATGTTGATTAGAAATCCAATGTAAATACATAAGTACCAGACGAAAATTCGAATTCGAGGGGTGACAATAATGTTCCATTGTTTTTAATGCTGAGCAGACTGTCGCTGTACTTTGGATTTTGGACTTCGGACTCTGAACTCTGACAATGAGTGTACTGGATAAATGCGACTCCTTTTACCCTTTACTTTACTTTATGAGTTTATAGTTCTAGTGCTCCAGTTTCTAGTTTCTAGTTGTCTGCTGTTTATTTATTTATTTATTTATGAGCTTGTTGCTAGTTGCTTGTTGATCTTTTATCTTTTTACTTTTTACAGCCTCATCAGTTTTTTCTGACGTCTAAACCTCTAAAACAATCGGATATTGGGAATTGGGAATTGGGCAGACATGTCATTGGTCAATAAAATGTAGAGAGCATAAACACGAAGCACAAAACACAAAAGAATATGACAAAACAAAGATTTTCACACTACTAAACGTGCAACGTACGACGTAAAAATCCGGTGTAGCATCAAGCATCATCAGACAGTGCCAATACTTATGTCAAGCATATGTATTAGGTGTTGTTTGTCTATTTGTCTATTTTCTATTTCCATGTCCTTTTATCTGAATGGTTTTCTCCATCATATTCTCATCAATACTCGATACTCAACTTTCAAAACTCCACGCAGGCACAGTCAATCAACTACATCATCTGGATTCTGGATGTAGAAATTCGCACTTTCACCAAAAATGGATAAGAAATAATAAAAGAAAGGGAATAAAAGATTTTTAAAGGAGAATTTTTTTGTCATCTTCCGGCCTCATGCCATTTTTATTTTATATTATATCCACACATGTATTTTATATAATATTATAGTAACTCGTAAATCGGATAAAACTATTGGGTTTTTTCTTTTCCGTCATCCATCATTCATTCCTTACTTTTGTTTTGTGTTAGATACAAATATATTACATGTAAAAGATACAAAACACAAAAGAATTGGGAATGGTGATGAGTGATGAAAGTTTGGGATTCGAGAGTCACGACTGTTGGCTGTTGACAGTTGACAAGATCGTGGATGAGACATGCAATTGTGCCCTTTGTCTCTGCTCCTTTCTCTTCTCTTCTGTTCAAAGTCCAAAGTCCAAATTCCAAAGGGAATGTGTGACAGTTGTGTCACCTGTTACATCTTGCATTTTGCTTCCGATGTCGTTTTCGTTGTCGTTGCTTGTTGCAAAATCCGTAAAATAATGAACATGAAAGGTCGGCAGTAGGCAGCAGCTATTACTAAAACTTTATACTTTCTTTCTACACTCTAGACTCTAAACACTAAACATATGTCACACATGTTTTTATGACTCTAATACCAAATAATCCTACACTTTTTTAGGGCTATAAATAAATAAATCCATCAATAAATACAAACCAAGAATGAAAAATACATAGTCTCTGTTGTATTGCATAATTGTATAGTCCCGAGATATTACGATTTAGAATCCTATCTCCAATTTTATAGAATTCGAGGAAAATGTTATTTGCAATTATATATATTTACAACCTCAATTATACACAGTCTTAAAATTCAGATAGTGAATTTCCTTGTGATTACTTTCATCACCATTCCACTTCAATCATCAGTCATCTTCTCTCAGTACTCATTACCATTTTGCTGTCTAAATAAGAGAAATTAAAAAAATAAATCCACCATGAAATTTTCCGCCCTTGTCCTTGGCTTTTAATTTTATCATCAAACGTCTGCTGATTATTATTATTATTATTATTATAATGCTTTAAACTGGCTGAGTAATAGTGACTCATAAACACATACGCGAGAATACCA
>JAQGBH010004209.1:0-17474 GCA_034698265.1 Sminthurinus aureus | reverse complement strand
GAAAACGTTTTTGAGAGTTGAAGCAAACACAGACATTAGTTACTTTTTTGTTGCTATGGGATTTCGTAACTAAAGAAAAAGAACTTTGTATGACTGATGTTCTATTCCATCTAATTTGTATAATAGAGAAATAGAGAAAGACGATTATTCAGACTTTCATGCAGATTATATTAAATTTTCCGCGTTTGAAATATATACATGAACTACACATTGTGTAAATGTTCATTGAAAATCAATTTACATCCATTTCTCATTTCAATTCGTATCCATTCCAGTTGCAAATTCAAATTTTCCTATATTTAAGTCGGATAGAAAAGGGTGTAAAAGCCAGTAAAATTCATGCATAAAACAAAAGAGTTTGACGCCACTTGAAATTTTTACTACAAGATTCCCGCTTTATTCAACTCAGATGGTGCGGCGAAAAAGTTTCACCAAAAAATGAAAATGTGGACAGAATCGACGACAACGACAGATGAGATAAATGAACATGATAAATACTTGGGAGAAGAATGATACAATTTAGGAACAATGGCAGAATGCATCATTCACAGTGTAGCAAAATGAGGTGATGGAGCGTTACGCACAGAGTGCTAAGGGATAACAAATAGGGAGGCGTAGAACGTACAATTGACAAGATTCTAGAATCTAGATTCTAGATTTCTTGTAGATTGTAGAGTTTTATCTGTAGGCAGAACTTAGGTACATATTATAAATTCAAGTACCTTTTTGCCATGTGCAGAGTGCAGAGTCAACGTAAAGGTGAACGTGGGATTGTCGATGGTAACAAGAAAATCAACATACGGCCACATCTTTTTTCCCCTTGTTCATTCCTTCTTTTTCTTGCTGTAGCTTCTGAGCACGGAGTATGGAGCATTGAGCATTGAGCGTCTCAAAGACAAGTCGAGTGGAGTCGAGAGTTGAGAGTCGAGTCAAGGAAGAGATGCGCAAAAGTGAGGGGACTAAAAAAACTAGAATTGGGAGTAGAAAAAAAGTCTATAGACTATCATTCCACGTTTTACATTCGAGATTCGAGTGACTCTTTGGAGTTTGGAGCGTCGTATTTCTAAACTGGTTCAGCGCTCCACACTCTACACTATACATTCTACACCTTTTCCTTTCATTTTACATTTTACATGAGAGCTGAATTCAATACTCCATGCTCAATATTCCATGTAAAAACTGCATGTTCAATATTCAATATTCAATACTCAATACTCAAAACTGAATATTGAAATGAGAGGAAAACTTATAAATTATACACGACTGTAAATTGTAGATGCACTCGAGTCTCAGAATTTATGGAGACAGGGAAAAAAGCCACCAACTTCCGCCTTCTCGGTTTGGTTTGGTTGGATTCTGGTTCTGGATTTTTCTCCGAAATGGATTGCGTGTATACTGTTTACTAAACTGTGCACTAGATACATATTAGACATTGGACATAGAGCACCCATAGATTTTTCTACATGTGGAGTTTGCGGTTGTTCTGCGCCCAAAATTACCAGTAAAATTACAATTAGGACTTCAATTGCCATCCTCCTCCTATTTTTTATATCCTCATTCTCATTTGCTTCACATTTACTCCATATTTTTACTATTTACACACGAAGATATATTTCACATTTTCCACTCCATTCCATTCACCCACGCTTGATTCTCGATGCTCAATGCTGCTCTAGTTTCTACGATATTTTCTATTTTCTATTGATGAATCAGGCATCAAGAGTTTTCATGTTGTGTACTCAAAACTCTAAATTCTAAATTCAAAAGTCTAGTTAACTCTCCGCACTGCCATTGAAATTGGATTGCGTGTCTTGTCCTGTCCTGTCTGGTGTTTTACTAACGATTCTAGATTCTAGGTTCTAGATTATAGTTTATAGTTTGTAGTTTGTAGATCGATGACAGTTTGTCAACTCGGGCGGTCCGGTTGAGTCGCGGTGTTTTTTCCCTTGTTTTATAATATGTGATGTAATACGTAATGATTATAGTTGATACTTGATGGTAATCGTTACCCTAGAAAATAGGAAAGGATCCTTTTCCACGCCACCCAAAACACTACAGATATATTATATCTGCGACCTACACCATTCATTATTACACGTTACACTTGCTCTTGATGCTTGATGCTCGATGCTTGATGAGTATCAATTGCCGATCGTCTACCTATCGTCTCCATGAAACAAAGAGAGAGGGATCCATTTCAGTTTGAAAGGTTCAACTTAAACTTGAACTTCCCTTTCGTTTCATTTCGTTTGTCTGCCTCAAGTCTTATGACTCAAAACTCCAGGCTCAAGACTCAAGAGTCAAGACGGAAGACTAAAGTGTGGAAAATATTGAGTCTAACGTCACGTCAAGTCAATTCATGTCATTTTTTGTAGTTTTCTCCATTTTACGATCTGTTTACGATTACGATTTGCGATTTGAGGGTGTATCACGCAACGGTTTACTAGTTACTAGTTACTAGCTAAACTCTAAATGACCTTTCATTCAAAATCCTCAAATTTGTAAACTATAATCTACATCAGGGAAAATGAATATGATGTGATGTGCTGGAGGTTGGAGGTGTAAAATGATTGACGTGGAAGAAAAGTCAGAGTCAGAGCTGCACTTACGTTCAAATCTTTGATATTGAGCTCAATAAAAGGAACATAAAATTTTCACTTTGTCAATGGTATTTTCTTTCTACAGTTCTTTTTAATCAACGTCACATAAGACCGCGTTAAATAGAACCGAAAGCAGATGTTTGTAGGTTTTTGTTGCTATTTAAATTTATATGGAGAAATTTATCATTTGTAGTAATGCTTGCCACAGCTAATTAGGGAATAAATAGACAAAGAGAGAAAAGTGTCTTCAAAATATTGGAAATCGGAAAAATATTGCACTTTGTATGGGTGTAAATCATAAATCAATGGTAAAAGTTAAAAGTTGAACGTGACTGAAGGTTAAAGGTGCAATTGAACGCCGTTTGAGAATTCGATTGAAGTAACGTTTCCCAGTCATGTATAGTTTTGTTGAACCATTGATATCTTAGATTGATATATAATGAAATCAGAGATGAAAGAATACAGACGTTTGATTTTTGAATTTTCATGTGGGTATTTTCAGAGATGCCGAATTCCTTGACCTTTGGTCACACAGCGGACACCTCCAGTTGGGCGACCTACAGCAGTTCGGGTGGTTTCCCCACATTTTCTCAGTCAGCCTACGCCAGCGATATCAACTCCACTTCCGATCCCAGCGGATTCTCAACAGGTGAAATTAATTTCCTTTCTTAATTATTTTAAAAAACATGAAATCATCAGGGTTTTCCTCCTACTATTTTATTAGTCGACCAAGATTTTCTGGACATTTAGAATTTAGAAAACATTGCATTTACTCCGGATTAAATTTGCACCCTTTTAGGTAGTCAATATCAAGTCTTAAGCCATATTATTAAAAGCGAGACTTGAACGCCGCTTACATAAATTATAATCCTTTTCCGGACTCATAAGTAGAGATGACTTTCATTCCAGTATTTGCTTTTCGTCCTTTATAACAGAGACAGCACAAGACATTAATTTCGAACCCGAAATAACCATTTTAAATTTCTCTTTTCGCTTTTTTAGTCATTTATTTATTTATTTTCGGCCTCCAAAAAATCCCAAGTATCAGTATGAATCGGAGCCAAAATGGTAATTTTGTATTCTTTTTTGATTTTGCAACGTTCCTTTTGTGACAACCGAAGAACCGAAGAATTGACGATTGAGATTATAAAGTATTGAGTGTTGATCATTGGCTTATAAGTTTGGTTTCTCTCTATTTAACATGCCCAGTTTTTGACACTGTACTGGATACTGGATACTGGACATTGGTTCTGATTTTGTCTCTGTCTCTGGTTCTGGTTCTGGTTCTGATTACTGATGTATAAAATAATACCTGTATCGAATGGATCTGGTAGAAATAAGAAACGAGTAATTTTTACGCTCAGATGATTTTCTCTTGTTACAGTAGAAACAGAAAAGAGTAGAGACGAGAAGTGAGCAGGAGGCTCCAGCAGATAGTCGACAGTAGACACAGTAGACAAAACTTGTTTCATTTTCCTACTGCAACGTATCTGTTTTACATGGATAAATTTAGTATGGGTTTGAAAAGTGTGAGTGCGAGTCTCGAGTCTAGAGTGTACGGTAGAGTAAGTGAGAAAGAGGTTGAGACTTGAGAGTTGAGAGGGGCAAACAACAATGTTGATTTTGATGAGATGTAGCGTCTGTTTGCCTCGAGACTCGGAATCGATGAGCACTGGATATTGATAATGATATGTTATTAGTTATTAGCATTAAATATTTCTACTTGAATCTGTCTTCTGTCTTTTGTTTTCTTCAACTTTATCCATCCCTGTTTTTTCTGGAGTATCATTTTTATGCTTGTAGCTTGTAGCTCCTTCTTTGCATTTGCTTCTCCAGTTTCCAATCTCCAGGAAGACAATTTTCTGGATTTTGATGTTTGATTACAAATTACAAGGAAAAATATATAGTATGTATTTTCATCCCCTACACGAATTTTTAGGATCTAGAAACTTAAACCCAACACGCGTTTCTAGAAAATGTTGGATTGATTTTGTAAAAGAAAATTATGGAAGATCTATCCGATTTCTGATCTTGGAAAAGCGACATTTTAGAATGGAAAATAATTAAACGGCGTTGAAATAAGACAACAAATAAGTTTTATAAAGTTATTTTATTTGATGTTGTTTCAATATTGATTTTGTAGGTCTGTTGACCCAGAGTGATGCGATGACCCCGGACTATTTTGGAACTCATCAGTCCACTTACCACCACATGACCTCCTCCAGTCCCACCCACCCGCACTCTCACATCCACCCACATCAACATCATCACCATGCTGCTCAATTTTACCATTCCTCGTACTACAACAATGCGGCCTCCACCTACGCCACACCCACTCTCATGTCAACTGCTCACTATGGAGTTCAGGCCAGTCCACTCTCGTCCTCCTCCACCTCCTCCCTCATGCCCTCTGTGACTGGTTCTAGTTCTGGCTCTGGCTCTGGCTCTGGTGCTGGTTCTGGTTCTGGTATCGGTGTCGGTGTGGGGTCCACGAATGGACTTCACAGTCAATCAAGCAGTCAGCAGAGTCAAACTCAAACTCAAAACCAACAAAGTCAAAGTCAACATCAAAACCAAAACCAATCTTCAGCCTACTCCAGTTCAACAACAATCCCCCTTGTCGACAAGTCCGACCTCACAATCACAATGTACACTCCACAACACTCCGCAACTTCCGGTTTAATCCCAGTGTCACATCACTCTCATAATAATGGCAGTCCCATATCACACCCTCATCAACTTTCCCACGGCCATTCTCATCCTCATTCCCACTCCCATTCCCATTCACACCCGCATCCAGGGAACGGGCTTTTAACTAACCCACATTCAAATCCGAATCCAATGCTCGATCATAGTCTATCTGCTGGTTCAAGATTAAGTCATCACCATCATCATCTCCACTACCTTCATCTCCAGCAACAAGGTATCACCAACAATAACAACAATAGCAATAACAACGGTGGTGATTCGTCCAATGATCCGTCAGGAAATCCGAATGAAAGGGGTCCAAATCCAAATTCGGAGAGTGGGAATTTAGGGCATGGAAGTGGGGGTGGAATAATTGTGGGTGGCAGTGGAAATAACGGTGATAATGGAGTTGGAGGACGAGGCGCTGGAGCCGGAAATGGAAATGGAACTGGAGCCGGTGCTGGAGCAAGTGACAGTCTCGGAGTTTGGAGGCCTTATTGACAGTTACCTTCTCAGTACATAATTAATTGTTAATTATTAAGCTAGTTTTTCTGCATTGTTTACCGTTTATGTATGTACATGTTAAAAATTCATTTTTATTAGCTTCAAATTCAAATCAGAGCGTAGTTCATAATTTATAATGCCTGTCCATAATACATAATACCTATTCTCGTGGAAATGGAACTGAAGCAGGTTTCCGAATGTCGTGGAAGATTTTTGTGTATTATTTTATTTCAGATAGTAGTGTGTTGATTCCGCGACAGAAAAAAATTTGCAACGGCGCCCAACCTTGACATCATCAAATCTCAAATCACGCTAAAATCTAAAATACACTGAACACTGAATCTACGTTTGTTTGTTTATTTATTTATGCGGTTACGGTTTAGATTAGAATTTAGAATGATTTACTGTAGGATGTACGATGTACGATCTGCAATTTCAAATAGGCGTAGAAACTTTATAATTTTAATTCCAATTTTGATCCCGATACTGTGAATATTTAGTAACCAGGTATACTAGTTCTAGGTAATTGTGACAAGTACAGTTGTAAAGACGACGACACTAAATAATTTTTTTGGTAAATGTTCCTCATGTCTCATCTCCCTCGTTTGACATCCCTGTTCCCTGTTCAGCTGAAATATTCACATGTCAAATGTCAAATGTCAAATGTCAAATGTCAAATGTGAAACGTTGGATTATGAACAGTGAACAGAGTACAACGTAAAATGTTTGAAATTAGAACATGTATTTTCAAAATAGATCATGAATCATCGATCAGTATGATTTCAGGCTTTAAACAGAATTATTTTATCTAGAAACTAGAAACTAGAAACTAGAATCTAGAATCTAGGATGTACAATATTAAATGTTTTTCTCCTCCATGGAGACAGTAAATATATCGATCGTTAATCCTTATAATAGATTGTAAATAGATACAAAACTCTAAACTCTAAAATACAAAGATTAACTATTGTTAATTAGTATAAGATTAACTGTAAGCAGTAATAAAATGGATACAAAATATGACAATTTTAGCCTAACCAAATTCTAAATAGATGGATAAAATTATGATATTTTGTAGTACAGGAAAAATTTTGAATTTAAAAATTTTTGAATTCAAGTTGAGGCATTAAGCATGTTTTAATTCTTATTTAAGATTTAAGTTAGTCACTTGACACTTGACTCACTTGGTGTGTTTTGTGTTTCGCCCTGCGTTAAAACAAACGGAATGATTGAAATTTGGAATGAAGAATGAGAAATTGTAAAGCTCCAAACTCTAAAACGTTTATAAGATGTAGACGAAAATTTCAATAGGATGTATTTAATAATACAAGATTCCTAATACATATCTAATATATATGTACTACAAAAATGACACATATCATAATATATATGCAAAATGTATCTGAATCTGAACCTGAATTTCTCTGTATGGAAAATAGAAAACATTCTGTATTCCATAATGTATTATGTATTCGTATGACTTGTATGTATAATGTATATAGTATATAGGTAAAATATTCAATATTCAATGCAATATAGAAAATAGATAATTGATAAATAAATACCGGAAAAGAGGTTGAATGATGAATAGTGAATAGTGAATAATGAATCATATTTATTTCCTTGAAATTCGAGTGAATGTCAAACGTCAAATGTCAAATGTCAAATGTAAAGCGAGAAAAATTGTAATAAAATTTTCATAAAAAAAACATGGTCAAATCAGTAATCAGCAATTCATTTTTTCACTACCATTGGCATTTGCATTTCTCATTATCAAGTCGTTCAGAATTAAGTTTGCAGTTGCAGAATTTATTCAGTTTTCCATATTGTCAATCCAGAGTCCAGATGTAACGTTGCAGGTTCCAGGGGAAAATCCAGATGAACCATTCAGTTTAAGTTTGAATTTCGGTGCCGGTTTAATGTATAATCTATCAAGAGAAAACAATGCAGCTGCCGGATAATGACTGACTCTAGAGCCTAGAGTCTAGAGTCTAATTTTGATACAGCTCTAAAGTTTATCATATGCACTTAAATGTGATACATGTGTGCGCATTACTTGTTGTCGTCATCCCTTTTTCTACTCCTTCTTCTTCGTCTAGTGTCTAGTGTCTATCGTCATCAACCGTAATCCATCACCAATCATCAAAAACCAGGAGCAGCAACAGAAGAATCATGCATTAGCTACATAATCACAATAATTTTCTTTGGACGTGAGCGTCGATTCTCGATTCCAAATTCTAGTGTAACTTTACTCCTTGTGCTCTGTTGTGTTAACTGTGACTGTGACTGACTTTGAGTGAGTAAAGTATCTCGTATCGAGTGCCTAAAATATTAGAATTCAGTCAAGCGGCACGGAAAATCAAAGGACGAGAAAAGAAAAAAGAGTACAAAAATCATTCGTATCTCTTCACTCTTCACTCTTGCCGATTCTTGATTCTTGATTCTCGAGTCTCGAGTCTACAAGAGACAAGAGACTTTTATTTAAATAGATAGTCAAAGATGTAGCTCAAAAATTGAATTTTCCTTCATTTTTCCTAAATCAGTAGATAAAAAATAAATATTCAGTATTTTGCACAGTTGGCAGTTTAAATGGAGCATTTTTCCATGTGAATTTCTCTTACATTTTCATTTTAAACAATAAATCCAATGTCTGATAGGTTATTTGAGTTTGAATTCAAAATCCAAAATCCACAGTCTAGTGAAATGATATGTATAAAAAAGAAAAGAGTAGCTCTAGAGCTCAAAAGAAGAAGAAGAAGAAGAAGGTACTACGGATTTCTGTGCTGTACAGTGTACAGTGGCATTGGCATTGGAATTGTTGTGATGAGGCTGAGAATAACAAGAACAAGAGGAAAACACAACAAAGTTTTGTACCTCTACTTTGTAATGCTTAAAATCTAGAGTCTAGAGTTTGGAGTTGCTGAGAACTTGTTAAAACTGAGAAAATGAAGAAAAAGAAGGGAGAGCAAAAAAAACGGAGAGGATTTGAAATTTGAAGGGGGTGGAAAAAATTCTAGTGCTTAATGATGATGTACGAGACAACTAGAAGCAGAAGAGAAAAAGAAACTGCCTCTGCTCATCACATATCACATTATGTATTTTCAGTAGACGATAGACGGTAGACGATGGATCGTCATGGACATGGATAAAAAATATCGAGTATTGAGTACATTTTATATTGTACACTGTGCTGCTACTGCTTCCATTGCACAAGACGTAATAAACTGTAAGAAACGTGTACTTTGAATTTTGAACAGACTCATCGCACAATGTTCAGTCTACTCTCTACTCTAATGAAATTTATATCTGTATCATTTTCCTCCGTCTATTGTCTATGTATTATTATTTCAGAGACAACAGACAAAACACGTACGTGGATTTTTAGTCATCAACAAACTGCTTCAATTCTTCAAGGTAGAAAAATTGTAGGGAAAAAACGTACTCAATATTTTACAAATATTATGTATCAAGAATCAAGCACACTGACTCTGACTCTGACAATCAGTTGAATTTTTTTTATGTGTACAAAATACAAATAGACGTAAGAGACATGGTAGAAAAGAAAAGCATCTCAATTCTCCTCCTCCTCAATTCCTTTCCTGTTTTATTACATGTATAAATTTATTGATGGGTTCATCATAAGCGACAGAATTAATTTGATTATCTCATCAGACATAACACAAGTTTGTTTTTGAGGGTTGAGTTGAATTTCTTTCCTCTGTTTTTTTCATGGACATGGAATATGGAATGCTTCAGACTCTTAATGAAATAAAACCTGTGTTCTTGTGAATTGTGAAGGATTAAAATTGGCCCAATGGCACAATTCAAAATTCCTTTCTTTTTCTATTTTTAAACCTCCCTTTAAATAAATCGGACGGTGCGTACTTTGCTTCCTCTCTTCTTTGCTCATACTACTGTATGGAGGATAGGAGGCATTTTTTTCCAGCCTCCAACTTTTTATTCCCATTTTTTCACCACTAAATTCTAGTTTCTAGTTTCTAGTTTCTAGTTAAATTAACTAGTTTCTAGTTAATTTTCAAAACTATAATAAAAAAGCTAGGGAAGAGATAAAAGTATAATAAAAATAAAAAATAAAGAGAAACCAGAGAAAAGAAATGGATAACAAAAAATGGAAACTGGTTTCAGCGGATCGGAATAACGAGAGCTCACATTTATTCAACATTTCCTCGACTACTACAGCTGAAAAAGTCATTTCCATTGATGTGGTAAGTCAACTTACAAGACGTAGAGGACGCAATTTTGCCAATCTCAACAGTAATCAATTTTTAAAGGATTAGAATTTAGAATCCGTGTGAAAAAATATTGTCATCAAACTAAATGATATAATGAAAATGATGCCTTTTTTTCTTTCAGATTCGTTGGAAATTGTTCCAGGATGTTTTATCGGCTGTAGATTTGTTGGAATGTCGGTTGGTTTGTAAAAAATGGACAAGGGAGGCGACGGCTGCCCTCCTGCTGCCCAAATTTGAAAGGTTTTTGTGTGTAACTTTCAAGTACACGACGAATGGCCCAAACCCGCACAAGTACGTTCATGAACCCACTGGGCGCTCTCTGAAGGAATGGCTGGAAGATCGACATGAAGCAAAATTTAGCCCACTTTCCCGCCATTTTCCATGCACCAGTTTTAAATTTGAAAGTGGACCGTTGGGGGAAAATGAAGACTCGTGTAGATTTTTTATGGATGCAGGGGCGGAATCGGGTTCAAAGTCACATGTGATTCGTTCTCTCAGTCTGTCCCTTTGGCAGAAAAGTTTTGGGCTGGAAGTGGCGCCCTTTCTTCAACTTATTCATCCTTGGGTGAGTAATTTGAAATATTTGCGCTTGCAATCAGCGCCCAATTACTATGACACGGATGCTCCGATTTATTGCCCACCCGTGAGTCCACCACATGGCCGCATGTATTATCGCCCTCCTTCTGCATATGATGAGCCTGACGGTGATGAGTGGGCTGTTGCCCAACTGGAGGAAAGATTTGGAAGGGTTCAACTTCTCGCCCTTGAGACACTGGAAATGGGTGACATGGGAACGTTTTACATTGAGCTGTGTCCACGTGCTCGGCGTTATGCTCACAAAATTGTTTTGGCTGTTTTGAACAGGGCACCAAATTTGAAGAGGACGATTGATCCAGAATCCTGGAATCTGAAGGCAATTTGGCTTGAGAAAAAGGTCCAAACTGTCGGAAGTTGGTTCTTTGTTCCAAAGTGCGTGGAAATAACTTATCCAAATTGGACGGATAAACGAGAAACAGAAATTTTGTTGGAGGAGTCACCGAAAGAATTGAGAGAATTTGGTATAGACCTGGCTGGCATGCGTCGTCCATTATCCTCTCAGGAATTGCAGTGTGTCTCATCAGTGTTGAAAAACAGTCAGAGGTCACTGGAGCACATTTGGGATG
Source organism: Sminthurinus aureus (assembly GCA_034698265.1). Lineage (NCBI taxonomy): Eukaryota > Metazoa > Arthropoda > Collembola > Symphypleona > Katiannidae > Sminthurinus > Sminthurinus aureus. The sequence continues at coordinate 6,266 of JAQGBH010004209.1, read as the reverse complement.
TTTTAGAGTTGCTCCAATGCTCAAAATATGGACTAGAAATTCCTCAACTGCCAAACGTGACTGTTGTGACTCAGGGAACACCGTATAAACCGAATCCCAACAGGATAGAAATTGAAAATCCGGGCAATGCCAATGAGGTCAAATCGGAAAGTGAAGATGACAAGTTTGAAATGGAACCTGATTTGCTGTCTCGGATTTGTCCAAACGCTCGTCACCTTATTATCAATGGCCCTAGGCCGTGGAATTTTATTAGACTGCAAGAGTTTTTTCATCTAAACCGCTTTGACCAGTTTGACCCCCTCACATCTGTGTCAAAGGTCACCGTTCATTTTGACAATGACTCGTTGTTGTCATCCTTTGCTTCCCCAGAAATAGGTAGCGTGTTGAAATTATGTCCTAATCTCCGAGTGCTCCAACTTGTCTGTCTTGGCTCTCGACCTTTGACCTTTCCTCAACTTTTTGGTCAAATACTGGTCAATTTTAAAAGCATCCAGATAATCGCTTTTCAATTTCACTCTGAATTCCCTTCAAAAGTCACTGAGAATATTGAAAATCTTGAGGAATGGGTGAGTAGAATGGATGCAGTCGTTACTGGATTTTCTCCTGAAAAATGTCGACAACTGGCCCTTCAACTTGAATTGCAACAGCACAAACTCGAGCACAAAGAAACACCCGTGGCACCAGTGGATGGTCTTCCGGCAGTTAAAAATCTGGAGGGTGAAAGGGCGTCATCTTCAATTTTGGATTTAAAGGGTAGACCATTTAAATGATTTCCCCTTAACTTTATTGGTCATCAATTACGCATAAATTTGTTTAATTGTGTGTTATTTTTATCAACTTTTTTTAGACTTGATGTGCTTGCGTTTTGAATTTCGCCCAAGGCTCGGGCGGAAACAAACTCCATTTTTTTCAATGATTTCCTTTCTCAATGGATTTCATGTTCTGACTCATCGACAGAATTTTTACCTTGATTGTCCAAAATACTTGTTTCATCATTTTTCTGCTTGAATTTGAAACTCAACGGCTAGGAGAACTTTTGAGTAACACTGGAAACACCTCACCAGTACAGCAATTTCATAAGGCTGAGACTTGGGCAGGCTCCAAAACGTCGAAATGATTTTCAAACGTAGAAAAGTACAGTAGTTGTTTTGGGGGGTTAGTTCATTAAAATTTTGAAAAGCTTTTAGTAAAACTAACAAGACGCGCGCGGCTGCAGACCTACAGCCGGAAATTCACCGTTCAAGAAAGCACATCCCACATTTACTATTTTTGAAACAACACATAGACTAGTTTGTGCCTGCATGAAAATTCACAATTCAAAGAGTTTCTAATTTTGAATTTTGAGTATATCTGTCGTTTTGCGTTTGTCTTTTAAATGAGGAGCTTTGACGCCGTTCAAAATTTTCCTCTGCTTTAGTATAAACACGAATGAACAAGTTTTTACGCAGAATGACCGGATGAATAAATTACCAGGACATGAGCAATGTACACTCTTTCGTAAATATCAATCCAAGTATTTACATACAAAGCACAAGGAATTTACAAAGTGGAGTAAAACAATTATAACATTATGCAGTTGAATAAAGCAGAATCGAGAATCGACCAGACCAAGCCAAGCCAAGCCAGACTTAAATACTTAAATACATGAATCTTGAATGAAAAGTCTATGGAAAATTCCTTTTTTGCCCCTTTCCTCGGTTTTTCTCAATTAAACCTTTTATTTCATTATAAAAAATGTAATTGTGGCCGATAACGATGGCGATAACCGGTGACTGGTCAATGGTCAATGATTGTTGGACTAATCATGTAATTTGTAGCTGAACTCAACTAATGATTAAGGATGAGTGTAAAAACCTCCCTCCGTCCATATTCCACATGCACAACATACAACACACAGCATGAATAAAAACTTAGAAAAATGGATGAACTATCAACTATCAAGTATCAAGTATGAATTATGATTATGCAAAGGGAATATAAAAAATAAAAATCCATGTCCATATCAATTTGCAGTTCATATTCACAATTCATAATTTCATATCCATTTTGTATTTTGTTCTGCCTGTGGAAAATCTCATATCCATTTACAAGAAGAAACGAGAGTTAAGACCGTGTGAAACGAAAGAAAAAGAGGAGAATGAACAGAGAACGGCAAACAGACAGATAAAATGAGAGAGACTTTGACTTTGGCTTTTATCGTTTGTATATTGTAAATTGTACATGGTGATATTTGCGGCTGCTTAATTCTCTAATGATACGAAACACAAAACAGAAAACAAGTGCATTTTTAAGTACATGAAGAATTTAACAAGGGAGAATGAAAAATCAAAAGCATGTTCAATATTCAATCCAGAATGCAGAATGTAGAGGAGAGCGGGGCAAAAATCAGCCAGGGGCAAAAACCAGCCACGGACAAAATTAGATTTCTTGCCTAAGCTGTAAGTTTTTTGACAAAAGTGTCTACACAAAAAAGAAAGGCTAGAACATGAGGATTAGTTTGTGTGGCTACACAAATGGATTAGAGTCAGGTAGAATCTATATATAGCCACCAAAAGGCAACTTACATACAAAATGGTCTTGACAAAGCCAGTTGTGGTTTTGACATAGGACGGATAAGTCGATTTGGGGAAAATACGTCAAAAGTAGGTAAAAAGTTTTAAATCTATTTAATTGTTAACATAATTTTTAATTAAAAAAACCCAAAATTGAATATCAAATCATTGATCATTTGTTTATTTTAAGGTTTTTGTTTTGTCGTGTTGATATTTTTATAAATGGGGCAAAAATCCACAACTGAACGGGGCAAAAATCCACCACTAGTTTTTTCAAAGATTTGTTGCTTTATTTAATGTTGTTTTATTTCAAAATTGTAGTGGTACGAAATTACAAACGAAAGTCCGAAAAAATTCGCTTGGATCTTGTAGAGGAAGCCGTTTGGGCTGTCAAAAATGGTGTTCTGTCTCAAAGACAAGCGGCTAAGGATTTGAACATTGATCGGGGGACTTTTTTAAAGTTTTTAAATAATGGAATCCCGACAGTAACTCCAACACAGGGAAGATTCAAAACAGTTTTCAGCCCTGACCAAGAAAAGAAGTTAAAAGAATTCTGCCTCGAAATGAGCTATAAGTAAATGTTTTTCAAAATAAATAATCTACTCAAACAATAAATTTATAAAACTTTTTTGGCATGCCGACTGAATGAAAATGTTGAGCTTGTTTTACAAAAGTTTTTTCATTATTTGATCATTGTTTTGTATTTTAGATTTTATGGACTCACAAGAGAACAATTTCAAACTTTTGCCTTTGAGCTTGCCGAGAAAAATGGGATTAAGCACCAATTTAATTCTGAGAAATTGGCCGCGGGGCCTGACTGGGTTTCCGGATTTCTTGGCCGTCACCCGGAGTTAAGTATGAGAACGCCACAAAGTACGAGCTTGGCTCGAGCTCAGTCATTCAACCGCCAAAATGTGGACAATTTCTTTACAAACCTTCAGGAGATGGTGACCAAGTTCAAGTTCAAAGGAGACCGTATTTTCAACATGGATGAAAGCGGTATCACGGTTGTCCCAAATTATTCATCAAAAATTATTGCAAAAAGAGGGACCAAACAGGTCGGAATTATGACCCCTGAGGAACGAGGATGCCTTGTGACCTTGATCTCTTGCTTCAGTGTGGCCAAGTTTGTCCCACCAATGTTTATTTTCAAGAATAAAAAAATTTATGATCAATTTCTTCAACAAGGACCATTGGGAAGTGTTCAAGCGGTTAGTGACTCAGGATGGACCAATGAACAAATATTTCTGGACTGGTTATCTCATTTCATCAACCATGTGAACCCTACCGAAAATGACCCGATCCTCTTGATATTAGATAACCACTTTTCCCACGTTTCTTGGAAATCCGTCGAGTTCTGCTCAGCTAATAACATTCATTTGCTCACGCTCCCACCACATTGCTCCCACAAAATGCAGCCTCTCGACGTGGGATTTTTTTCACCTTTAAAAACAGCTTACAGTAAAGCCGTTTCGAAGTGGATGAGGGAAAATAAGACCAAAAAACTTGGAATGTGTCACATTCCTGAAATTCTCAAAGTCCCATACAACGACACTGCGACTTTATCGTGCGCTGAAAACGCTTTCCGAAAGACTGGAATTTGGTCCACTTCCTTAATTCAGCAAGGTCCAAACCGTAGCGCTTTTACCAATGAAGAATTTATGCCCTCCGAAAATTTTCCAGCCGAAATTCCCATGGAAATTCGTCTTCAACATCTCGACAACATAATTGAAATGGTTGTAGCCGGAGATTCCAACGATTCTTTGGAAAATTCTTATTCTTCTGACAGTGGAATACTTGGATTGGATGAGACCGGAACTGTGTCTTGTCCCGTGGAAACTTTGAATTCACCGGTTGTTCTCACGGAGGTCAGACTTGTGGAGGTCACATACACCTTGGAAGATGATGATCAACTTTTTGAAGAATTGGAACTCACCACTGAATCCGTGGAACCAGCTGCTGTCGAGGAAGCTGAAAATTTTGCTTTGGTTTACCACGACCCGGACTTAGCCCAAACAGAACCGACCTTTTCACCTCCGAGTAGTTTTTCAGAGCAATTATTTATAGACATCCCACCAGTCTCTGCCAGTCCATTTGTAGTTTCCCCCATGGAAATTGAGAACTCAATGGCCAGCTGTAGCTCTACCACCTCAAACTCTCGACGGTTTCGAAAGAAAGTGACGTCTAGAATTTTAACTTCACCTGAAGTTCTCAGCGAATTGAAAGAAAATTACGAAAAAAAAGTGAATAAAAAATCAAAGCCTAAAAAGCCAGCTGGAAAAAAAGTGAATAAAAAATCAAAGCCTAAAAAGCCAGCCAGAAAAAAAGTGCATAAAAAATCAAAGCCTAAAAAGCCAGATGGAAAAAAAGTGAATAAAAAATCATTGCCTAAAAAGTCAGGTGGAAAATAGAACTCTCGCATGGTAAAAAAGTAACGTTCACAGTGATGTACCTACTCTACGATACAATTTACAAGGAATTTGGTACAATGTTGGCTTTATATTTTAATAATAATTGAATTAGTTTATAATAAATGATGATCTGAATAAATTTAGTAATTAAACTATGCACATAAACGATTGAATTCCAATCTGCGTCTTTAAATTAACTACGTTCATATGATTTACATTTGTGTACATATGGTGGATTTTTGCCCCACGTCTGGTCGATTTTTGCCCCGCATATCCAATATCGACTCATTTTTAAAATGGACTTTTTTAAACTTTAAAATTTGAAATTTAAAAAATTGAGCCGTAGCTTTCATGCACAATCTCCTAAACTTAATTTTGATACCATCATCATAGTTATGGGCTTAGACAAACGCCCACAATAAGCCAAGAAAGTCGTGGCTGGTTTTTGCCCCGCTCTCCTCTATATTGAAGTAACCAACTTAGCATCTGTAAAAGAGTTGAACATGAGCAAGAAAATGTTTTTATTTTGTGAGTCTCACTTTATAGTGCTGTAGCTCATGGTGAGTGGAAGAAACATATCATACTCATACTTTTAGTATTATGATAAATACAATTGGCTCTCTTATCGTTCATCAAATTCCTATAATTTCACAGAGTTTGCTGAGTTTTTTTTGCAATAATTTACAAATTCGACATATTTTTGTATTCCATTCTGTGTAATTTGTTTGCATTCTGGATAGTTAATTCTTGAACCTTGACACTTGACATTCGACATTTTCACCGTTCACCCTTTCAATCCAAAATGCATTGCACACACAATTTCAGCTACAGTATGTGGCACCTAGTGTCTACTGTCTACATACGACTTGCAGCTTTCATCTAGTAGAATAATAACCTCACAATTCAATTTTCACTACCAACTAGAAAAAGAGAGCAAAATAGCTAAGAGTTAGAAGAAGGAAATGTGTCAATATAGGATTTTTCATTTTATCTAGAAACTAGAAATACACTAATGCGGCTACTACCAACAACCAACTAGCATCTTTGCATTTAATACACACAATACATAGAACAGTTAAAGTAAAGTGCACCGTTTTTTCTTGCAAAATATGTGCGATTCACATTTTGTAGATGTAGCCATTTTACATTTTCCGTTGCTGAAGAAGAGAGAAGAGAGTGCAAACTCTTAACTAGGTACGTCCTATTCTTAGCCACATAGAGCTATACCCTGGACAGTTTGAGCTAAAATTATTTTGACCTCATATTCTTGTTCGCCATATTTAACTTAGTTAATTTTGATGTT
>JAQGBH010004208.1:0-17474 GCA_034698265.1 Sminthurinus aureus | reverse complement strand
ATGCGAAAATAATTATTTTAATTTTACAATATCATGCAAATCCGCAAGTTTCCGCAGCAAATTTTTACATAGAATAAGTCCACAGCATGTGGACTATCGTCCAGTGTCGGTCGTTTGTCATTCTCGGTTATTCCCTGTTTTTTACAGCGTTGCAAAATTTTAGCATTAGACTATATGGAGTTTCGGAACTTCCCGAATTTTCTGTGGGTTCATTTATTGTCCAAATTTCGTAAAACTTGGGGAAAATGTGCTTCGAAAGCATCTCAACACAGCTATATTTTTTGTTTTTTGAAAATCGAATGTTCATTTTTCAGAGCATAGGTGCTTAAATATTGCTCCTGGACCACTGTGCGTCGGGTGACGGATTTGATGCCTTTTTAAGTTGAATTTTTGAACCGATTTGTAATCACAATCTGGAACAAGAGTATTTGGCCTCTCACTTGTGAATCAATAGATGTCGATTTAGATTGCCTTGTGCTTTTTATGTAAAGCCACACTCCGGCTCTGTGCATTTGAAAGGTCGAAAGTCAGAATAGACGTGCTTTATGTGTCTCACCACATCGCCCTTAGTTTTTCCTCGATGTGGACAAAGTTCACATTTGTACCGTCGCTCCTCGCTGTACCTTCTAAAATGAGTAGTAAGATTCGATTTCTGTTTAAACCGGAATTTACAAGATTTAACTGGACAGGCGAAGGGTCTTTCATCGGAATGCACAACTTTGTGAGCGTCAATCTCCGCCTTGGTCTTGGCCTCGAAACTGCAATTGGAACGGCGCTCGTCACACTTGAAGAACTTTTCAAGAGTGTGTCGTTTGACGTGGGCGGAGAGAAGAGTTTGACTTTTCGCAGAATATTCACAAAGTGGGTATGAAAATGAAGGGCGTTGTTGTTGGCCCTCTTTTGGCTGATGAGTGAGTTGATGTCGTGTGAGGTTGCTGTTGAAAGCTGCTGAATATTCACAGTTGACTTCCCGACATTTGAAAGGTCGTTCTGTTGTGTTTGTCCAAATGGGAAGGATGAGGTCACCTTTTCGTCCACTGGCGTAGTCACATCCATCGTGAGGACAATTTGTGATCTTTCTTCCCCGTGTGGATCCAAACATGAGAAGTCAAATTACTTTAGAGTGACAATTTTTTGTCCTGTTTTCCTAAAATAGGGCAGAAAATGCAATTTGTTTTGCTACCATGATTTTGTGTTTTGTGGGACAGGGTTGAAAATTGCAATCCAACAGACTTTTGTTCCATCGCTGTATTTTGTGATCAAGTAACTTGGTATTCGGAAATATTTTCAACTTCAAATCTATCCAGAGTTCAAAAAGAAATATTGTTGAATTTGAACGCCATTTATTATTTTTATGACTGTTTTACCAACTTTCAAGATGCAGTAAATCTCGGTTCAATCAGTGATGACTTCGTAATTAACCAAATGTCATGATGTCGAAGAGGATTTGTGTAATTTTATGGTTTTTATTATCTCTTTCATAATTTTGACTTTGAATTGAAATGAGCTCAAAAATATATAATTAATTTTATTATCATTATCATTCTTATCATATGGTATGGACAAAGTTTACATTCGTAACTCGTAACGGCGCTCCTCACCGTGAGTTTTCAAATGATTTTCAAGATTGCGTTTCCGTTTACAGCGGAATTGACACAATACGAACGAGCAGGCCAACGGTTTTTCATCAGAATGCACAAGTTTGTGAAGTTTAATGTTTTGGTTTGTCTTGGCTTCGAAATTGCAGTTGGGCTCGTCGCATTTGAACAACTTTTCAAGGGTGTGAGTGTTGATGTGCTTTGAGAGATTTCCTTTAGTTGTTGAGGAATATTCACAAAGCGGACATTGAAATGAAGGACGTTCTTCACCCAATTCCGGATTTAGCGCATGCGTAAGTCGATGTTGTGCGAGACTGCCTTTCACGGCAGCTGAAAACTCACAGTTTGGCTCCGGGCATTTGTACGGTTTTTCTTTTGTGTGGATTCTCGTGTGACAAACTAGATCATATGAAGTTGTTGTGGCGAAGGAACAAGATTCAAATTGGCAAACGTACGGTTTTTCTCCCGTGTGAAGTCTACGAGTGTGAATCATGAGACTATTTTTCTGATTTGTGGAGAAATTACAATTCCGATGAGAACAAAACAAGGATTTTTCAACTGAGTGGATTTTGGAATGTTGATCGAGATCTGACTTTGCTTTTGCGGCGTAGAAGCATCCGGGATGTGGACAAGGAAAAGGGCGAGACAACCCAGATCCAGATCGCAGGAGATGCACATTTTGCACATGAGTTTTGAGGTTGTTGCTCTGTTTCGCCCTGTACGGGCACTCTGGGCATTTGAAGGGCTTTTCATTCGAGTGAACCTTTAAATGTTTTTTGTAGTACTGGGGAATTTTTGATGAATAATGGCAGAGGGCGCACTGATGTTTGTGCTCCGTTGGATTTGGATTTGGTTTCCTCACGTTTTCATTTTCTCGAGCGCTCATTGTAAACTGGACAAAGAATCAGAGCCCACTAAAAAACTCAATAATAATACAAAAATGGTGATCAATGATCAACAGTTGACGAAGGGACTGGAAAAATGGATCTTTAATAATTAATTTTCTCTTATTTTCTTCCGGAGAACAAAATGTTTTGTGTTTTATATTGGATGTCTGAGAGAAAATTAGTAGTCTAAAGCAGGTAAAAATTACCCGTGTTGGGTTGAAATTAAGCATGTACAAAATGTACCCCAAAAGGCTTCACAATTCCACAAAATCCAGTGCCTGTGAAATAAAGGTGAGAAAGAGAAAGGGAAATTCTCCAAAACTGAACCGTGACTTGTTCTTCCAAGAACACGAGAACAAAAATAGAGGCATACAAAGACAAAAACCTTGGGAAACAACACTACTTTTCCACAAAAATAAACAATGAAAATCCACCTTTTTACATTTTACACAGTATAACCTTTTGCAGGGCACAATTTTGTACGATGCAGGATAAAAAGCCAGGTAAAAAAGGTGGATTTTTTTCTGAAATTTTGACTCCGCTGAAATTTTTTTACATCTTGTTTTGCAGGCTACAGCTAAAGAAACTATTATCTTCATCAACGTATTGATTAAAACAATCAATTTTCGCTCACGTTCCTCCAACATTTTGCAGAATTATTTTAACAACAAAATGTTGTCCTTGAATCCATTTGTGGATTTTTTACTCAAGTTTCCTTTGACGAAGTTAATTTTCAGGTGCCAAAATTCAGGACATTTTGAGCCAACTGGCGGAAAAGTCAATTGAATTTGTTTTCTTGAAATTTTGGATATTTAAATGACTTTTGTACTAGAGCAAACAAAATTTCCATGTGATTTACGTGTAAATTCAAACGGATGAAAATACTTCCGTCTGTTACAAACCAAATTAAATAAACTTGCATCTCCAACTAAAATCATTTTGTGAAAAGGCACAAAGTGGACCAAGTGAAAGGCAAACAGTCCAGCGTGCTGGATTTAGTTCTTACCTGTCTTTCCCAGAAACGCAAAGACCGATCCTTAAACTGAATTTCTTGGAAACTGCCTAACAGTTTAATGCAACGTCCGTTTTCTGCTTGCTGCAATCATAAAGTTATCACGCTGAAATATTTCCAAATTCCAACCAAGTTGGGTAATTTTTTATAAAGCGAAACCAACCCAAATGTTAGCTGTATTTTTTGCCTCACTGGTCCACATTTCAAGCACTTGCTCTCAAGATTTATCATTTGTAACTCTTAAATATTCCACTGCACAAGGGAAAATTATTGTAATTTCAATTATTTTGCTCCTATGATAAATTCACCAATTCATTTTTACCCCTCGCTGAAATGTTAAACAGCAAGCTAAAACAAACTTTGAACTTTGCCTTTGGCAAGTGCAAAAATAAGTTAGTCAATAAAAAATCCGTTGCCATGGGTGTTTGACGTTTTTGACAAGCCACAGATAAATCCATGAGAAAGATAAAAGATTTTAATATGCAACGATTTTCATTTCTCTCGGAAATATCCCTTTTGCAAAAGAAGGCAATTTAGTTTATTACTCTGGCAAACTAAAATTGGATGGGGAAACTTCTTAAGTCTACAATCAAAGAATGAATCATGCAAAATATAAAGCCATCTGCTCAGAGCCAAACAAACAAATGATGGTTTTGTCTGGAATATTATTGATCCAAAATCAAAATTCTTTACAAACTAGTGGATTGCGGAATTTGGAGGAAAGCTCAAATTCAAAACAAACAAATTTGAGCTGGATAAACAATAAATTTATTTCCAAATTCAAGTGTTTATTTTGTATGCACTAAAATTTTTATGAATTTCGTAGTGAAGAAATTTATTTCCAACAATTTTGCCGCTCGTTTCCCTGGTTCCAATTTGCTATTTGAAATTTAAATCTAGCCTTTCTCAAGCAAATCTCATCATTTTACTGGAAATTTTAATTCGACGCCGTTTAAATTTTTGGAACTACACGAATCCACAACGTAAAGGAGGTACATTACCAATATTTAAGGCAATAAATTTTTTTCAATTTGAGGGTGAAAAACATGGAAAAAGAAGGCCAATTTCCATGGCAATTTTATTCCAATAAACAGTAATCTGGAACCAAATTTAAAATCCTGCAATTTTTCTTAGCCGATTTCAACACGTTTTCTTGTTACAATTTACGCATTCTCCACTAAAAAACCAGGCCCACGAAGATCCATATACTGAAGATTTTGAGGCGGGGTTGTGACGTGAACTGGAGACGATGGCCTCTGATTCGCTGAAACCCACAAGTTTAAATTCGGAACCTGAGAAAGAAAAATTGAAAGTGGCGTTGAGATTTGAAAAAGTGAAAGGATTTTCAACATCGAAGCCGCTCACGGTTTTTCTTTCTCAAGTTGTGAATTTTACCTTGTGGGTTTCAGCGAATCAGAGGCCATCGTCTCCAGTTCACGTCACAACTCCGCCTCAAAATCTTCAGTATAGGGATCTTCGTGGGCCTGATTTAGAAGAGGATTTTATTACTTTTTCCCTTCAATATTCAAAGATCATTCCTCGGATTCCTGAATCTCATTGCTCATTGCTCACTGCTCAATACTCAATAGTCAGTGTTCATTGTCAATTTTACTGGTTTTGTTCGGCACGAGTTTAGTTCGTGGCTCGTAGCTCGTTTTCGTTTTTGATCTTGTTTTACATATGTATTTCCTCTCCCAACATGGAAAATTGTGGATTGAAAGTTGGAGGTGGAGGAAATTGTGCAGCAGACAGAAACCGAGTGAGAAGTTGAAAGTTGCAAAAAAATTAGCCTGTAGTCTGCACACATTTACTTTGTGTATTGTCTATTGCAGATCGTGGATTGTGGATTGCGGTGAACATTGAATAGTGAACAGCACAGGCTACAGGATAAATGTAAGAAATGTAAGACGTAATGTAGAAAATCCCTCAAGGAAATTTAAGGTATCATTTTCATATGGTCATTACATTATATCACATCATAATATCATATCACCTGTTGTTGGAACATATCGTAGGATTACGGATATAATCTGGAGTTACTCTATATTCTCCACTGTTTGTTGTGTATTGTGTATTATCTATCCTGCGTGAGCTATACTTTATACTTTATACAGAATGTTGTATGGCGAAACAATAAATAGCCAGAAGGCTGGGCGATTTCCATTTCCATTTCCACTTTGACTTTGAATATGTTGTTTCCATGCACATTTTACATCGCACACCGTACACCGCACAATTTGCATACATTTCACATTTACATGTAAAATGTAAAGTGCTCTGTATGTTGTATGTTTGTGTGTGTTCAATTTTACCTATACCTATTATGTATTACCATGTGATATAATGTGCACAGACAAAAGGAAGAAAACTCTATACTTTTTTAGCTTGTAAAATATCCATCAAAATACAGATAGATACAATTTTGTGTATAAAATACAGCTTAATTTTGTCGATGGTTAGTTGTCAACATTTTCCCTGTTTATCAGCAGATCCTGTTCAAATAAATAAACAAATGTGTTGTGGTCTGATCCGCCGTCTCTGTCTCTGTCTCTCTTTCTGTCTCTGTCTCTGTGTCTGTGGCAAAATTGAGTCTGGTCTGGCGTTTTGTATCAAGACGTGACACTGTGCATTCTGCATTGTACATGGTTTTGCTCTTGTTTTTGCAAACTGCAATATGAACTTGAAAATTGTCTCGATCCTCGATCCTCGATGCACTATGCACATTATTTTATCTACAAGTTGGCCTTTTCGTGTTCAATGAACATTTTTCAACTGGAAGACAGTGAACAGCGCATTGTTCCAACTTACAAGTTTATAGCAAATTTGAGACTTGTAAATGGTAAATGGAGACTGGAGACCTTCATTTCTAATTTAGTTTGTGTAATTTATCCATCTAGATTCTAGATTCTAGATTCTAGATTCTCGATTCGAGATCGTTTGCTTCACTTGACTTTTTCCAGACACCAAGCATCAGCATCCATACTCCATATGCGTTCTAAATTCTAGATTCTACATTTAATATGCAAGTGTGTATGTATTTTAATGCAGAATAAATATGGATAATGGATAATTCATTCTATATTATGTATTAGGGAAAAATGGCAATTTTTTATTTTACTACACATGACATTTTATCTACAATCTACATATTTACTACTTACAGTTTACAGTACGACATTAAATGTTGCAAGTTGCAAGTTGGACGTTGGACGTTGGTAATTTGGTTTTATTACAGCTGTAGCTTAATATTTTTACATCAATATCAATTTAATCCACACTGTGCAAAGAATACGGTTGACGGTTGACGATTTTTATAGGGTTCATGCTACACTCTCAACTCTAAACTTCTCTCTCCAGACTCCAAGCTCCAGACTACAAAGTCATGTACATTTTGCGCTGTATTATTATTCGCCTGCTTCTTGTCTTTTTCATTGACGTTGTCAATGTCCTTGTCCTTGTCTTTGTCGTTGGCGTATTTTGTATTTTGTATTTTGTTGTGTATGGCTTCATTGAACATTGAGCTTTGAACATCATATGGATTATATTTTCTCCACAGCTGTCCATCCCCATTCTCCGTTCTTCATTCTTCATTCTCCATACGCAAATTTTCTCCTCTCCATTACTTTGCTTTTCCGTATGTCTCAGGCCTTTTATACAGGGATTCTACTGTGCTGCATTGTACATTGTACTGTCAATTGTAGTGGTCGTGGCTACGCTTTCTTGGTTGTTTTCTAGTTTCTACGTTCTAGATTCTAGATTCTAGTTGACTTTTGTATTTACTCAACCTCCTCAGCACTCCGTCTGTAGCCGTAGTCGTAGTCTCGTCTTAACTAAGTAAATAAATAAAATTATATGAATTCATGGTTCATGGACAATGGGTAATGCCAATTATTTCCAGTGGAAGGCGGACAAATTGATACGAAATGTGCAGACGGGCAAACACACAAAAATATATGACATAAGACAAGACAAACTAGACAAACTGGAGATTGGACATGTGACCTTGAAAAACATTGGTATAAAAGTCCATGTAATCTCCCTGGAATCAATGCGAAATGCTCAATGCTCAATACTCAATATTCAACGCATAGGTAAAACCATAAAAGAAAACATGACACGTGCCCGCACTAATTTCGTTCAATATTTTCAATACGGAATAAAAAACACAATCAAATGCAAAATGCACATTTGATGTTGTGTATAAATTATAAATTAAGGAGCTGAATGCTCAAATTGTGATCTTTGGGGAAACGGGACATGCAAACTTGACCACATTGAGCAAATAATAACAGTAATTATTGTGCTTTGCTCTTTTTGAGTACAAATGCACATTAATAAATCCGTGTTTATGACATATGTATAAAGAATCAAGAATCTAGAATATAAAATTAAATAGTGGAGAGCAAAAAGTCCAATATCTAGAGAAGCATGGGCAAAAAAAATAGTTCAAGTTTGACGCCGTTCTATAAAATTTTCGGTATTTTACAGAAATTATGTGCAAGTTATTGAATACGTATTGAAAGCGGGGAAATCTTTAAATTTAATCATGACTCACATCTAAATTCACAAACATTTGCTTATAACTTAAAATTGGTTGACTCTGACTCTGAATCGCTACAGAATACAGACAAAAAAGGCTCATTACTCATTACACCTAAATCCTGTATTTAGAATCTAAAATTTGTAGTGTAGACTGTAGACGCTAGAAACTGAAATCTGAAATGTACGCTTTAATCTTGACTCTTTATTTTTTTATTTGGATCACGAATTACGAGATAAATAAGTCTACGTACATCGTACATCCTACATGCTACACAGCACAAAACAAAACATTTCCATTTTCCTCCAAGGCCAAAACTCCTCAAAACTTTCCGTTGTCCATTTTCCGTATCAAAATTCACTTTTTCTACTTGTATTTTTACATAGATAAATGTCCATGTTCGTCGCATATCACAGAGTCCGTGTTCAATGCCCAATGCTCAATATGTACAGTGCACGTGATGTTGAAATTTAAATCGCATGCACCTACAAAAATTATCCATGTGCATTGTGCATATGAGCCGTGTGTACAATTAGCAGTAGAGAGTAGAGAGGATTCATAAATTATAAAGACGTCCTTAGAACATTTTGTCATGTACATTTTCCCAGTGCCCAATGTCCAATATCCAGCGTCCAGTGTTCGTTACCTGCAGAACATCACACATATTGATATTTTATCAGGAGCAGTAGGAGTTTGAGAGTTTAGAGTCGAGAGTGCATGCAATGTCAAACTGTTATTGTCACTCAACTCATAACTGAAATTAAATCCATTATAAAGGATTTATGCACAATACACAATACACAATACACAACATGTTAAAGTGGGGAAATTCCCCACACGAGATAGATAGATAAGTGGACTCATTTTTTCAGTACACCTAAACTCTCAGCTCTCACTACTCAATACTCAATAGCATCTGTAATTTTCATCATTCATTATCCACAGTCCACAGTCCACAACACCTAGGTAAGCTCAGAGTCATCATAAAGATAATAATAATAATAATAATAATAACGATGGTCGCTGGACAATGGTCAACAACAAAAATATTTTGACTTTGCTTCCCTTTGGTTTGGTATTCGGTACATCTATACAATTTTAACTTTTCAATTTTCAATCCATGGCAAACGATAAATGGTAAATGGCAAAAATGACATGTGCGTTACTTTTGAGTTTTGAGTTTTGAGCATTTAAAATGAGAACAGAGGAACGTGGAATAGGACAATCTTAATATCATTTTAATAATTATGCTTGCAATAATAGAGCACGAACCACAATGATAAAAATATACGTAAATATTAAATATGCATAAATATAACAATAACAGGGACAGAGGTAAAACGAGAAAGAGAAACGAGCCAACAGCCTGTCATTACTCTTATTGTGTTTATTTATTATTTACCAAGGTTCAAATCTCCACATCCACATCCAAATCGCCATCCACGACTCAAATGGACTTTATTTTCAATTTTCAATCTCAATGACCACCGTTCAACTTCACTGTTCAATGTTCAATGATCACGCAACAAATGAACCCCGAACCACAGATTCAAAACGAGTCATGAATATAACTTTCCTGTAACTGTATTCTCTATTCTCTGTACAATATGAATATTTAATATTTAATAGTCCAAGTTTATTGGGAATTGGATGCATACAAAATACAGATAGGGAGAGCAATTGGATATTTTAAAGAGCAAACAGCAAGGAGCAAACAGGTTAAGTTTTACGTTTTAGGCAAAAGTGTGCAAAATTGGATATTGGATTTTGGATGTGCAAGCCTCAAGACTCAATACTCAAGACTCAAGTCTAGCCCATTAAATATTATTACATACATTGTGTTCATAATTCATCCACAGTTCGTAGCTCGTACTTTATATTTGATACAGCTCGAGTCTAGAGTCTCGAGTCTCGAGTCTCAAACTGCGAGTGCTGTGTTGTGTTGCGAGTTTAATACCGAGAGTCAAATAGCGAAACCCCTAGAATTTTCCACATCGCTCTCTCTTTCTCTCTCTCTTTCTCACGTATACTGAACACATAATACACACGCGTATTCATCTGCATTTTAGCTACATATTACTACCATGGTGCACCACGTAATATTATGTGTAATGTATTATGAGTAACATTGTATCCATGATATAAAATAGTATAAATGTACTGTATATTGTGTATCGCATTATACAATTTTTGCACTATAGTTTTGAGTTTTGCACCCGCACGTTTTCCCATGTACATATCACAAGTCATTTTGACGTTTCAAACCAACTCAAGCCAACTCAACTCAACTAAGAGACTAAGAGCTAAGCTGAACCAAGCAAAGCTCAAGTGAATTGAACTGAGAGAGTGTTTTAGTCTTATACAGAAAGTCGTACGTACGTAAATAAATAAAATAAATAAATACGCTGTACATTGTACAACTCACTTTGTCTTATTGCAAAAGAAAATATATCCATTATATTCATTATTGTATTGCCTATAAACTATAAGCAAACAGAGCAAGAAGAGTCTTATCATATCGCTACATATTACCTCTCTTCTTAATACATTGTACATGCAATTATTGCCTATTAAAATTTACCTACAATCTACCATTTTTACACTAATTGTGTCCAACTTCTAACTTGTACAATAAGTTCCAAGTGAACACCTTGAACAAATTACAAATTACCATTCATAATTATAAATACAGATAATCCACATCAATACAATCACAATTACCAGAACAAACACTAGAAACAAATAGCCGGTCCTAACCATTTAAAACGAGGCATTACATTAGAAATTACAAGCAACAATACAAATTACCAACTAAAGTCGACATCAATAGAATAGCCGACTTATAATTATTGTTGGTTAAATATTAGATGCAGACGTAGCAAAGCAAGGACAATATTCTTTACGGTTTAATATTCTACCAGCTTTTACATCTTCCGACACCTGGTCCTGAAATCGTTGCAGAAACTGAGAACGGCGTCCAACTCCTGCAATATTAAAAATAAAAAATACACAAGTTTACTCTTTTTCCTTTTTCCACACTCTCAAGTCTCAAGTCTCATTTATCACACTTGAATTTGTTGACTCTGTTGAAATTGACAGTTGACAGTAGTTAAATATAAATATAGATAAAATTCGTGACAGTATCCCAATTTTCTACACTAGCTATTCGGTATTCGATAATTGATCAACAATCAACAAAGTAATGTTTGAATTTTGACAAATTGACAAATGGACAAACGAGCTGGATCAATAAAAGATTAAAAGAATAAAAAATATAAAGATTCACAAGTATCTGTTTTAATCGGCTTCTTTCCCTCACGCAATCATCAACTATCAACTATCATTTACTGTTTACAAGAGAGTTAAACAAAAGATAAAAGTGTTTGACATCCGGCGTCCGGCATTCAATTAGTTTCATTAATTTCTAATTTCCAATTTCCAGTGTGCCTACGTTTTGAAGAGTCTTATCTAAAAAATAGAAATACAAATACAAATACACACAGAGGCACACAGAAGATATCAAATTGTCAATAAAACAGACTAATCCATGATCCAGAATCCAGAACCATTACAAATTGACCAAATTGCACCAAATAAATAAATAAATAAATTTATGAGTGCGCGTGTTGAGTTGAATATTTTCTAACATCGTACATAGGGAAAATAGTAAACGTAAAGTGTTTTACTGCTGCCAGCTCCAATCTAAAATCTAAAGTCTACAATCTGCAATTTACAATCTACAGTAAATAAATAAATACTGATATTTTCTCTATCTCTTTTATGTTTTATAGATTATACATACAAAATATAAAATATCCTGTACTTTAGGTTTTATGTGGACTTGATAAAACTGTATTTATTTGACAATTAAGTAATTAGCGATTAACGGTGTGCGCTGGTCTCTGTTCTCTCTTGCATTAATCCATCTTCCATAATATTCAAGTGTTTTATCGTCATATCATTCGTCAGCTGATTATTATTATTGTGCATGAATAAAATTTATCGTGTTACGAATACGAATACAACTGTCAAATTCTAGGGCAAGAACATAGAAGAACGAGAAGAAGAAGAAAAACTGGCTCATCTCACAATATTAAATTCAACTTTATCATCAAAACTGGCTGCTAAAGAGAACACAAGCGAAACAAAAATAATAACAAAAACAATAACAAAACAATCAGTGTCAAATTCCCACCATCGAAAAATATTGCAGTGTTTCCGTGGAATAAATTCAGGTAAAAAATGAAGTTATTTATCTAATCTCGTCTATCATGATTATGTCACACACATCACACATTATTCAATAACCAATAACCAATTTTCAATTCTCCATTTTTACATCATTTCTCATTTTTTTCTTTGAAAATACATATTTAGGAACTTTCCCAATCCATTTCAACTTAAATTCGATTCGAGTTGAGAAATTTACATGAAAAAAGATAGTCGCATTTGGATAAAAATTGCATCAGCATCAACGTCAAAATCAAAGGCAATAAACTTTAAATTGGAACGGTTCTGCTTGAATTCATCTTTGAAGTTTAAAGAGATCAACTCAAAGCTCAAATCTCAATTCAACTTATAATCTTCAATCTGATCTGATCTGATCTGATCAATTTCAAGATTCAAGATTCACGATTTGAACCTCAAGAGTCACGAGTCAAGGTAAGTCATTGACTTTGATTTTTTTCATCTCAACTTTTCAATTGCGTTCAAAAAATCATCAACTGAAATTTCCGTCCGTTTTCATATTTTTTGGAGACAAGTCCCAAAACACGGGTTGAGTACAAAATTACAAAAAGACAAAAAACATGCAAATGGTGACAAAAGTGGGTCACGTGCAGAGTGTGGAGCTTCCGGTTGACAATTGATCCACATTCATATTCATATTAATAAAATTTCTCCGCTCACAATTCACAATCAATGCTCAATGCTCAACGCTCACGTTTAACTAGAAACTAGAGCAATAAAACTGGGTGCATATCAATATCACAATCACATTGAATCAATTGAGTCATTATTCATTATGCATTGTAAATTGTAATAATATTTTATTGGGGATTAAAAGGCATAAGACACGGAAGATGGGCATCAAATTTGGTTCAATTCCAGACGTCGACTTCCACGTTGACTCCGGCTCAAAGTCTTATTTCTTATTTCTAATTTCTATTCACTTTTTATTCAATGGACAATAGACAAAGACAGCACAAAAGAAAGGAAGAAAAGAGAGAAGCACATTTATTTAATTGTTTTCCACTCTATTTTTATTCCTTTGTCTTTGTGTCTTGTGGGTTTAAAATTTAAATAGCTATAAAATTTAATAAAACGTTTCATTTCCAAATTGAAATGGTCCATTGTCTACAGTCTAAATAAACTCAACGATAAATGGCAAATGACAAATGACAAAACGTGTGAAACTTGAATGGTGACTACTGGTAAAAGCGGCTGAAAAAGTAAGAAAACAGTGACACAGTGACAATGACATTTGCATTTGCATTCAAAGGTATTGACTTTTGTACTGACATTTGACAGTTGACAATTAAAAGAATGAGCAGCGAAAACAAGCTAACAAATTCCTCGTAATTTGTGGATTGTAAATCCAGTTTTACACGCACGTGTCATGTTTTTTGACACTTGACATTTTACATTTTAAATATTTAATCACTGCCGTGGAAAAAGTTTCGAGTTTCGAGTTTGGAGTTTGACGCCGTTTGAAATTTTTAACGAAATATTTGCCTGCTAAAAATGAAGTTCGTGAATTCAGTGTTTCTCCTTTTGGTGTAAAAATTGTACCGGTAAATTAGTTTGTTTATTTTGTTTACACGACATTTTATGCGTCTTTCAATTTGCGTCATCCCAATCTCAATTTACCATTGTCATTTGTCATTTCAGTGCACTCTGCACTCTGCACTGAGCATTCACTGGAACACTGGAAAAATCTGATTGATAAGGAAAAAAGAGTGAAAACACAACGCACACAGTACAGCATACACACACGTGAATGTGAATTTGCCACATGTCGTATAAAAAAGTCACACTCTGTCACACTCTGTCATATTTAATATATCGTAATAGCACAATGACATTTTTCAACATACCTGCATAAAATGTGCACACACCGTAAAACCGCTTACCGTAAATCACGGACTGGTAAAAACAAGTCAGCTTCAAATTTTAAATAGTATAACATCAGGATAATTTCTAATTTCTAATGCTTTGGTATGGAAAAAGTTGTAGGTTTTTGAGGGTTGGGTTTCGATTGATTCATTCACGGTAGCTAAATTCTGTAGGTATGAATTGTTTGCGATAACAATGAACAATGAACAGTGCAGAAAGAACAAGGGAGAATGCAGCGGTGCAGGAATACATGCCAACGTTTCAAGTTCAAGTTTGAACATTAAATACCCAAATGTACGAATATAAATATCAAATAAATGGATTAATTAATAAACGATTTTGATGGACTGGATTCTAAATTCTGGATTCTGGATTAGTTCAAAATTCTAAATATCTACTCACATCGTTTTATTTTATCATCAGCCGTAAGTCGTACGTTCAACGACTTTTAAATGACATTCATTTTTGAATGTGACATTTAAAATCATCATCAAATCACAAATGCCCTCATTAAAATATTAAAGTCAATAAAGTCAACGAATCCAAAATTGAAAATTTTATGCCAATTTTTTAAGCTGTCGAGTTTTCATTTTTCAGGGGAAAAATTTAGACAGTAAATATTTACATTTTACAAACTTGCACAAGAAAAAAATAATCAAATATTATTATTATTCTTAGCCTTGAAATTCTTATTATGACAAATGGCAAAATATTATGCTGTTTGCTCATTGTACATTGTACATTGTACATTATAAATTGTGCAGCTTGCAATTTGTGTAGGTATTTTGTAAGCTTAAACCCCATTTTTATTTCCAAATGACAAATAAAAGTCACACAAACTGTGAAAATGTGTTTAAATATGTATTTTATATTTTACAGATAATATGTCAAGTGAAATGTGTACGGCAGAGATTTGTTTATTTTCATGCTGATTTTATTACGGTGGGGGTATCTTTTGTATTTTGTGTTTTCTGTGCTCACAGCTGAAGCTGAAGCTCACAGTGACAGAATCAGCAACAGGAGAATATCTGTATTTGTATCTGTATTATCTAAGCAATGTTAAGTAAATAAGTAAGAATAATACGACTGCAATTTTACAGCCAGTAATCAGCACTCGACACTCGACACTCGGCTTTCAGTTTTCAGATTGGATTGGAAATGTAGAAAAAGTTTAACATTTACAGTCATAAAAACTGCGTTTAATCCTTAATGTGCTCATTTTACATACGTTTTACACAGCACCAAACTACATAATATTTTTATCTGTTTAAGCTCCACTTTACTCGCTCTTCATTCTGAATCTATATGACAATATGTACAATGTATGAAAAGCGGCAAAAAGTAATAAAGCACCTGGTTTTAATGACAAATGTCAAATGACAAACTGGATTTACGTGTGTTTTGTGCTTTGTGCTTTGTGTATTTAATGCACTTTTTACTTTTTACTTTTTTCTGCTAACTGCTAACTGTGTCGTTTATTTCTATTTTCTATTTTCTATTGTACTTTGTCTCCGTTATCATTAAAGACATTAGCGACAACACATTTTATTTTGTTGCACATTTTATATTGCACATGTCACATTGTACATTGTACAGGTTGAGTTGTGCAGTATGCGAAATGCCAAGAATTTGAAGCTATAAAAAGACAATGTATCAATTTAATTTAATGGAATGAAATCCCAGCTTCAAGTTTCAAGCTTCAAGCTGATGAAGAACGAAGAAGGAACGTGTGAATATTTACAAATACAAATACAAATAAATTTCTGTTTACAATTCCCAATTTACAAACACATTGTGAATGGAATTGTGAGTCGTATTTATTTATTTACTTATTTATGACAAAATCAAGAGTCTTGAAATTTGAAAGTATCGTTATAAATACTTTTGTTGCAAAATCCGCACCTCTTGTATTTTGCTGTGTTTTGGATTTGGATTTTGTGTAACGTTCACTTTCTTTTGTATGAGCTACGAGCTACGAGCAACGAACGACGCAACAATTCACATGAAATAAAAACATTGCAAATATTTAAAAGAATGTTCTTTTATGTGTAAATTTAGAATGTAGAATGTAGAATCAAGAGCTCAAAGCGCAAATAAAGAATGTATGAATTTTGCATGGATTTTTCATAACTCAATTCGTAGAACCGCAATACGCAAAGCTGTACCAATAAAAACACAAAATAACCAAAATCCAAATAATTCCATTTGGATTTGGATTTAAGAAGCTGAAACAAAATGTGCAATTTTTAAACGCATCCTTTTCTTATTTAAGCCACTCAAAACTCAAAACTCAAATCTCAAAAGATATTGATCCAGTTTTTAAAAACTCGTACATTTTTAAACTGATCAACTCAAACCTCAAAACTCAAAATTCCAACGAGAATCCAGCCTGCACAATACACAATACACAAAAGACACAGGAAAATAGAGCTAAAGGCCATAGCTTCCAAAAATAAATAGGGTTTAAGGTTTAAAATTTGGCCTCGTCTGTCTACCTCTGCCTCTGTGTACATTGTACATTGTACAGATTTTTGTCTTTACTCATTCCTCGTTATTTGTGTTGTCAGATTGATGGTCAAATGGAAGGTGGAAGTAAACTGTAAACTGTAAACAAAATCCACGCCCTTGTTTTTCAGCCCACGTCAAATTTCAAATTACAAATTATATAATAGGACGACGAGCAGCAGATATTTTGTTTGGGTTAGCTGTCATGTGCAACTCTAAACTCTAAAGATTCTAGTTGTATTTTTATTATGTAATTTAGCTGTAGATTGTAGATTCTAGATTATGCAAGATAAGCACATGCTATGGAAATGGCACACGGAAATACAGATATTGCGCCTAAAAGCCACCAATCGCCTTTGCAATTTTTAGACTCGGAATAAAATGGCAAATGAGCTCTAAGCTACTACTGCTGTTTTCACTCAACTCAAGTCAACTCAACTCAACTCGGATCCAATTCCAATTCGGATTCGGATCGCTATAAACTATAAAAGAGCTGTAAAATACATCCATTAGATAGTTTCAACTACAGATTCAAAATTGTTTTGAGTCTTCAGTTTGAATTTGGAGAGAGTCCAGAATCTAGAATCTAGAATCCAAAATTCCGCACTGAAAAAAGTCATATGAATCTAGAATCTAGACTCCATCGTAGAAAATACAAGAGCAAAAGAGAAAGAAGAAAGAAGAAGAAGCTGCAAACTGCAAACAAAACGGGAGAAACAAGGAAAAGAAAGGCGTTTCATCTAAGGCTTCTCATCGGAGCGGAGTGCTCCGAAATCCGTCGGAGCGCTCCGGCCGGAGACGGAGCAAAATCGGAGCGG
>JAQGBH010004207.1:0-17476 GCA_034698265.1 Sminthurinus aureus | reverse complement strand
ATGGTATGTGGTTTTGACGCGTTATAAGCTAATTTGGAAATTTTAAACATTTTAGAGCCATCGGATACGAATTTCGACAAATCTTACATTTTACCCGTCATATGACGGGCGTTCTTACTTGTACTTACATATCTACCGTACATGCACAATTTACAATGTACAATGTACAATGTAGCAGTTGTACTACTCTGACAATGAGCAACCAAAATCCAAACTCCAAACTCCAAGCTGGAAACTAGTAACTGGAAAGAGGGTGAAGATGACTTTTTCTCTCTTCGCTTGGTTGACCACTTCTTTCCTCTTCCTCATCTTCGTCTTCTTCTTCTTCTTCTTGTTCCATCCATCTAGTTTTTTCTCCAGCCTCCAACTTTTCTTTTCTCCATTTTCCATTCTCCTTCCCTCTTCCTTGTTCATGTTCTGAAGGAAAAGTCCGTAACAAGTACGAAGGAAGCTCTTCTATTCTCTGTCCTCTGTCCATTTACTCACTTTCTCTTCCTTGTTTTTCAGACTACATATCTGTACATAGAAAATCATACACATCCAACTCAGGACTTTTGCTATGCTCTATGCCGTATATTCTTGACATTGTGTATGATATATTTGAGGTTCTAGATTCTAGATAGGAGAAAAAAATAGTCTCATGACATTATTTGCCATACCATAGTCTGTATAAAAAATACAGCACGAGTAAAAAGTAGGATAGAGTATAGAATATAGAGTGCCATGTCTATGGTACATCTCAATCATTTATTTCCACAGTCCGCAAGTAACGAGGTCACAATCCACAATCCACATTCCACATTCTACACTCTACACTCTACACTCTACATTATATCACTTGACATGACATGTTCTTGTCTTTTGTACACACATGTGACGTTGTATATGAGCCTCATCACCATCACCATCCGCTTGATCATCCCCTACTCTAAACTGCGTACTGTAAAAATAAATACATTGCCCCATGTACTTTTGTATATTTATTCGAGTCGAGTCTACTACGCTGTCAGCTATTATGTATATTATTGTATATTATTTATAAGAGGAAATGAGCATATAGGATAAAAGATAAACTTTGTCATACAGCATACAACATACAACCATGTGGTAATCTATGTCCTTTGCCCTATACGTTTTACTTGATATTTCATATTTTATATTTTATATTTTATACAAGAGCAAGAGCAAGTGTAAGTGTAAGTGGAGTGATTCCTCTTCACTGTTCATTCTCAATCTCGCTAGGAGAAACTTGTACTTGTGTTGCTCTCGTATATTTAAGATCATGTTGTTGTTGTTGTTGTCATTGTCATTGTAGTTTCATGTGGAAGGACAAGACATCTAAGAAGAGTCTTGTTCTTTTTCATATCCGACATGAGATTTTCTCTCCTTCCCGGATGTACATAGATTGTAGACTGTAAATGTCATCAATATTTTTAGGATAATAATACAAAATACAGTTGCTGTTTAATAGTAATAAAATCAGGATAATACATACAGCGAATCCCACAATTGCAGCTTGGGAAAGAACACTCTTTCTCTCTCTTTGATTTTCACCTGCTGCACAAACCACATAAATTAAACGCGCGTATGTACAAAATACAAAACAGTATAGTTTATAGTGTTTTGTACAGTGACACTCCTATTACGCATGTACTTAATCATGTAAAGTGTATGCAAAAACAAAATTGTATTGTACGTTCCTTCCTCATGTCGGATGTTGGACGTCGGATGTCGGATGTCAGATGTGAGATTATGGAAACAGGAGGAAGAAATGAACATTTTATGGACCATGGAATTGAAAAATAGAGGAGGAAAAGGAGCAAGAAAAGAAGGGCTGTATAATCTGTAATACGAAATGTAAAATGTACAGCTAAGATATCCATGGGCTCAATACTCAATACTCATGATCATTTCACCTACTTTCCTTTTTATACATCCTTGTCGCTTTGAGCTTTGAGCTGTAGGAATTTTTAGGGGAGGGAAAACTTATTATCGAGCATCGAGCCCAGTGTTTTGTGTCTTGAGTCTTGAGTCTTGTGTGTTGTGTTGTGTTGTGTTTTGTGCGGCAATGACTTATGGGCCATTTGTTCATGTTATTATGGGCATAAAAATAAAATGGGAAATAATAACAATAATAGCAACATGAAGAGCTCTTGTGTCATGTCTTGTGGCCGTGCCATAAAATTCCGCATGCATCCGCATCATTAACATGATAAATAAACATGGCATCACCTGCGACATCCACATGATCAAATTCCACCTTTCAATCTACAAAAAGCCAAATTGTCTTCTCTTGTACAGCGTTGTTTTGTGTTTCGTATGGCTGGAGGAAACCACAAACCTCGATCATCTGGAATCTGGAATCTCGACATTTGCTGTTTGCTCTGCTCTGCTCTGGTGATTTCCTTATGTATTTACCCAAGTTTTTGGGTACATGTGTAAATGCGAGAGGAAATGTTGATGCTGATGCTGATGTTGATGTTGAATCTCTATATTTATACTCAAGACTCAAGACTCAAGATGTCCACACCGCCAAAGAGTTTGAATCCTCTGGGATAGTTGATAGTTGTGATGATAAAGTGCAGGATGAGTCCAACATTGATCGAGAATCCAGAATCCAGAATCAAGAATCAAGAATCAAGATTCAAAAGTTTTCCCCCTTTTACCAATATTGTTCCTATACTTTTCCATTTTCCGTAGTTTCGTCCAAATTTTCACCGCCGTTTTTCCCTGTGGAAGAGAGAGACTTTGCAAGATGTGTCACGCCATTGCCATTGCCGTTGTGTGTATTTGAACGGGGAGAGGAAAAGTGTAATCTCGTTACATAACCCAGAGAAGATAAGAGAACATACAAGAGTGAAAGGTTGATGAGTCCATTATCATGATAAAGAGGGAGGGTTCTCATCCTGTACATTCCCAAGTACAATCTACAGCCTACAGTCTACAGTCTGTCTCCAGTAAAATTAGAAAGATCAACCTGCATCAACCACATTGAGGGACGGAACAAGAGAACAAGAGAACAAGGGAAGAAGAGAACGAGGAAACGAGGGAAGAGGCAGAAGAATAAAGGAAAAATGAGTTGATGTATAGAGAAAAAAGAGGAAAGTCGTATGAAAAGTCGTCAATTTAAGAATCTCTAGGGTTTTATGATTTTCCACCTTGGACTCTGCACCGAACATCCTACATACCTCACTGTCAAAGTTGAAGATTTGAAACTCTGTCAAAGTGAATGACTATGCTAAAGGCGAAAATCTATGGAAATTTCAAAGGGAGGGAGTCGACTTCCACTTTCCTCATTGTACATGCCAGAGGAACAAGAAGAAAACAAGAGTAGAAGAGTAGAATAGTAGCTGTCTGCCCATCTTCTTCTTCTTTGCCACAACTTTTTTCCTCATTTTTTCATACATTCATCTCCATAAGGAGCCAAAATGTGGACCCAAAACTCAAAACACAGACAGACACTCTCTTCCTTCCTCTTCCCTTTCATAACACACCATTTTACTTTCCCCATCAGAATTCAAATCTGAATCAGAATTCTGGATTTGACTCGAAACTCTAAACTGGAAACTGGAAACTTAACCAAACTGGAAAGAAGGAGGAGAAGAGCTGAAAGAGAAAGGAGAGAAAACAGAAGGGATAACTAAAGGAGGAGAAGGAAAGTAAGGAAGCAAACAAACAAACAACGCCTCCCTTCCGGATCCTCAACTTCTCAAGTTCTCTTATTTTTCTACAGTAAACAAACCACCATTTTTCGCTCCTTTCCCCTTTTCCCTTGTTCGTACGTATGAATGTTCCAATGTTCCAATGCTCGAGGTTTGAGTAGAAAATCCAGACTCGTGTGTATTTTCACTACAGAAAACGGATTTCAGATTTCTGTAAAAGTGATCCGTGAAATGCTATTAAATATTAAAGATGGAATATGGACAATTCTGTGCATTGTGCATTTTGCATCATATGATTCATGATTCATAATAAATTCCATCATTCGCTCGCTTTCTCTTGTACTTTTTATATGTATCCGTATAATATCTGTATTTATTTTACTCTGGATCTGGGTTTCGGACA
This sequence comes from Sminthurinus aureus, assembly GCA_034698265.1. NCBI lineage: Eukaryota > Metazoa > Arthropoda > Collembola > Symphypleona > Katiannidae > Sminthurinus > Sminthurinus aureus. The sequence continues at coordinate 13,411 of JAQGBH010004207.1, read as the reverse complement.
ACATCATTTGTCATTTGCCCAATTACACTTAATCATGTTCATTTTACAATATAATATAATATAACATGTTTCATTTTATTTTATTGTATTTTATTGTATTTATCAAATCATTAACACGTTTTATATGCTACATTTTATACTCTTAAATATCATGTGGATTTTACAAGTGTCGTAGTTCATTGGATAATTATATTATTTTTTATCTAGTTTAATAATAATATTAATATGAGTAATTACATTTAGTTTACATGTACAATCCGTATTTCGGTATTTCCATTCTCACACTCACTCACACATTTTTAAATAGGTTGGAAACAGCAACAGAATGAACCATATGTCATTCATCACTTGTCATTGGATTCAACTTTAAATTTTCAACTTGAGTATCCGTATTCTAGTATCACAATATTCCAAATTAAAAACTAATGTCACACACATTATTTATTTATACATACATACATACAGTACAATATACAGTAGAATAAATATTATAGAGTAGATTTTCATAATTAATATGTAGTTACAAGTACAACTATTCACATTATTTTATTATTTACTTTATTTACTTATTTTCTTTACTCTTTATACTATAATATCAAATAGTACTTAAATGTACAGTAATATAGCTTTTACCTCGAACTATATAAATTTCCTATACCTTTTTTCAGAATTAGATTAGATTAGGTTATTTTAGTATTTACAATTTAAATCTAGTCATCATAAATCTCTGCTTTTTGCTTTCTTCTATCTGCTCTCAGCTCTCACATTTCAGATGTGAGACTGAAAATGGGAGATTTTGGAGATTTCGGAGTTGTAAATTTTACATGGCAAAGAAAGCCAGAGTTTTACACTGCCTCTTTGTTTTTATCCCTATTTTTAGGTGTATTTGTTTATGGTAGAATGTAGAATAATAATTAGTTATTTATTTACATATCTGTATTTTTGGTCAGAGATTACATTCTAAAATTCCGGGTGGAACATGGAACAAAAGAAGGAGAATTGGATTAAAAAAAATATAAATTATAAACCACAGGAGAATATATGAAATTTCGGTGTGAATCAAACAACCTCAACGCTCAACACTCTACACGGTTTACGCTGTACCTTTTTTTCATCCTGCTTAGAATTAGAATCAAGAGTGGATATGAAAAAAGTAAGTGGTTTCCGCTTGAACCAAAAATGTCTAGATTCTAGATTCTTGATTCTTGATTCTAGATTCTAGATTTTACATCTTTATCCCAAGACGCGGGATTTCTTGTAGAATCCATCTGGAATTCATCTCGAATCTCGAGCCTAGAATCTAGAATCTAGAATTTGGAATAATATTATGAAAAGGAAACAAAAGTTGGTGGGATGTGAAAAGTACACAAATCTTGACAAAGTCAGAGTCAAGTGAATGAGCTAAACTCTAAACTCTAAACTAATATGCATATTCCTCGTTCCTTGCTATAAATGTGTGTGTCCGTGGTTCTGTTTTCTGTAGAGTTCATATAGATATTCTGCATGTATACTGCTCTCAAAAGTGTCTGGTGTCTGGTGTATAGTGTATAGGGAACAGATTGGAGAGCGGAGAAGACGCTTTTATTTATCATGTCATGGGAAGGTTTTGTGTCTTTATTGTGCATTCTTTTCCCTTTTCTGGTGCATTTAGGAGTATAAAGTGAAATGTTGTATCTGTATCTATGTCTGTATCTTGTTTGAGAGTGGGGAGACAGAATAATGATAATAATAATAGTAAAATGATGATGATGATGAGGATAGTTCTGGTTCTGGTTGTGTGAAATGGTGATGATGTTAGTGGGAAGAGGGAAAGGGAGAGAAGATCAAGATGATAATGGTAAAGTAAGTAAGGAGAAAGTAGAAAGTAGAAAACTAGAAAGGAGCTGTAAAAGATGGAAGGTTAATAGGTTGAGAATAAAACTTTTCCTACGTCCTACATCCTACAAGACGAAAGATGGAAGATGGAAAATGAAAGATCTTCCAAAGTTCCAAGCTCATACCATATTTGCTATAGTGAATATAAAATAGAGAATAGAGAATCTTGCTTTTTCTTCATATTCAAGTTTCAAGTTTCTGGTTGGGTCTGTAAAGAGAGTAAAGAGTGAGGAGATGATGGGAGGACAAGACAAGACAAGACAAGAGACGAAGGAAGAGAGAAAAGTGAGCCTCTATTGTGGTTCTCTATTCTGTATTCTGCATCTATTTATTTCGACTTGGCTTGGCTCGACTTTGCTTGAAGCTGGAACAAGAACCAGATGATGATCATCATGATGGCGGTATATTGCATTAGTCTACTTTTTAGTTAGATACACTTTCCACTCTGTATTCTACACTTGTTCGCTCTTCGCTGTACACTGCACAACTCGTCGCTTTCTCGTCTTCCTCCGTCCAACATTTATTTTACATGTGTAATTTGGGCATTGGTCTGTGATGATCCGCTGAAATGCCGCCTGTTTTATACAGGATGCAACACAACACACAAACACATGGATATAAAATCAATCCGAATTTTATTGTCCCATCATCCCAATCCCAATCGTGTCTGTTTTGATTTTCAATCTACTCTGTTTTTATTATATTTTTAAATGGGTAAAAATCTTGAAATGTTGAATACATGGGCAAATTATGCGTAAGGCGAAAAAAAATAAACAAACTTTCTCTCATTTGCGTTGAAATTACAGATAGTGTTTCAACTCTAAACTCCAGAGCCATGAAAGATGGAAGAACATAAGCTTGGTGAAAAAAATAGCAACAATACTGCATGCTCAATGCTCAATGCTCAATGCTCAAGACAGATAAAGAAAGTAAAAGTTGAATAACGTTGAAACCAAAATGGTCATGATCCTCTTTGTCTGTCTCTGTCTCTGTGTTTGTAGTTTGTAGATATTTTGTAGAATGAGGATGGTACAAATGACAGGGACAACAAATAGTCTGGTGCAGACGATATATCTCTTGGTTTTCTTCTCGACCGTCTTTGCCCAGCAAACACTGTGCACTGTGAACTGTACTTTGTACTCTGTACTCTGCACTGGATCCTGGATACTCCTTTTCAAATTTGCATTTGAATGACTCGACAGGAATATGTACTTTTGGAATTGCGTAGTGTGTTCTGGTGTATTGTATCCTGTCGGATATAAAATATAAAGCTTCAAGGAAATCAGTGTGTAAGATGTGTATTGTGTATTGTGTATTGTGTACAATATCATTTACATAGAAACATGAGACTTGTGCAGAAAACCAACCTTCTTGGGGACATTTCTTTCAAACTGCGTACTCTACCAAGTATAGAGTATAGAGTATAGAGCATAGTCATTGTCTAAAAATACCTACATCTAGATTACATCTATATCTATATCTATATGTATATTTTATATGTATAACACTTGTGTTTGTGAGTATTGAGTCCGTTTTAGCCTGCATCCATTATCCATTACAAACATGTAAATATCATGTATCCTGTAGCAGAGCAGAATAGCATAGAGCTTCATCCCAACTGTTTCTCTCTGTACTGATATTCCGAGATTTGAGTTTTGAGTTTTGAGTTTTGAGTTTTGAGTTTTGAGATTTGAGTAGAGCGGAAACTCTGTCTCTTCCACGTATGGAAATAGATAAATGTAGTGGGGGTTTTTGAATCTGGAATCTGGAATCTGGATTTGGTAGTTCATCTTCTTTTTGGCTCCTCAACTCAGCTCAAATTCCACCAAGGAAATGGAAATGGGACATGACCATTTTTTCCCTCCGTTGCTAAACAGTTGTTAGATTGCAGGACAATGACCATCAAAATTACGATGAGGAAGATGATCAAGATCAAGATTTCTATCTGCTTGGGATTCTGGATTCTGGATTCTGGATTTGGAAGATGGTGGACAAAAGACAAATGTGGTTTGAAGCACTCGTAAACGGGCCGGTTTGACGAGAACTGTCTGATTTTGTCACGCTTGGACCGCTGCGAGAACGCAAATGTAGAAATTTGTCATTTTTTTTCGGGTCTTGTCACAGTCGGAGTCGGAGCCGGCAGTAGGTTTCTGGTTTCTAGTTTCTAGCTTTGACTAAAACAAGTATAGAAAATAGAAAGTAGAGTGCCGTGTAAAAATGGGAAGGATTGGGGTGCTTGGGCAAAACATGTACAATGTACAATGTACAGCATGTTGTGTACGTCACACACTCATGGGCATGAAATTTCGAGATTCGAGCAGCGAGACTCGAGTTTTCCGTCTACTTTTCCTCCTATGATATTTTACTGGATGCTGGATCTTGGATGTTGGATGCTGACACTACGTTTTATGTCTTACTTGTATAATTTCCAGTTCCAGTTTTCAAGAAATCGAAAACGAGAACAAGGAAACAGAGTTAAACAGCTCGTAGCTCGCAGAGTTACAATACAATTTTTTACGAGCACAAAAAGAACAGGAAATGTTTCTTCCATGTGTGTTTACGTTTATATTTATATTTATGCTACACTATCTATTATACGATACACATAGGATATAGGCTATAAGTTAGAGATATATCATGTAATATTATGTAATATTATGTCATGTAGTTGCATAAATAGAGGTCAGGTATATGTATGTACTGTATATTGAGTACACGTCTAAGCGAGTAGAAAAATGCGTAGAAAAATTCAGGTCAAGAATGTGAAAATCTCAGTGTGTCATCCGACTCCTGCTTTCTGCTTCCTTCTTTTGTCTTCTCCTCTTTCACTTTTTCCTTCTCGCTCTTTCATTTTATTTTATTAGATGGATCCAGTTGCCATTGTCATTGCCATTTTTGTCGTCCTTCCAGTTGACTTTTTTATTCCTCTTTATTCTTTTAGACACAGTTGCATTTTGTAACTTGTCTCGAATCTAGAATCTCGAATCTCGAATCTCGAGACATTGTTTTTTGCCGCATTATTTTTTCTGTTTACTATTTGATTTTTGCTCAAATTTCAAATTACGGATCCTGATTGAGTTTCCGTTGTAAATGAGACGAAAACTGAGATTCTGACTGTGAGGTCGCGACGGCAATGACAATGACAATGACAATAACAATGTTGATGATGTTGATAATGTTGATGAAGGCGATGAAAGAGGAGAATAAAACTGATGAATGTGGTTTATTTCATCTGGTGGTGGATAAAAAGGCGGATTTTCTTGTTGATAACACGGATAGAGTTGGATTTGGATTTGGTGCGGGTGTTACCAATGACAACGACCAAGAAACTGGAGCAGAAGCACAATCTGAAACTGAAACTGAATTCGACTTGAAATCCGAATTCAAATCAGGAGCTGGCGCTGGTTCTGGCGTGGGCGTTGAAGCTGGAGTCGACAAAGATTTTTCTGATTCTGATTCTGATTTTGACATAAAACTAGTTAAGAAAATCAACTTGGAGCTCAAGTCCAAGTCCAAGTTTAGATGAAAAAGGGAGTTGAGATGGAAATCGCGGGATAGGAGTTTGAGGGCGAGGATTTGAATAAATATAAATAAGAGACAATATTCGAGGGAGTGCACATGAGTTTGACATGACGCACTTCGATCCGCAAGGCCAGCAGGGTGTTCGCCTACATAAAAAAACAGAGAAAACAGAACGAAAATCATTAATAATCAATAATCAAGAATCAAAACAACAATCACAAATCACAACTTACTGAATAATTTCGAGTCGTGAGTCTCATTACAATTATTATTTTAATCCAAAAATCAACTTTAACTTGAACTGACATGATAAACATGAACCTCTGATCCTTAAAATGCTCTTAATTTAAAATCTAATGGGATTTTGAACCTTTTAATAAACTTTGTTTTTCTTTGAAGATTCCAAAGACAACATGGAAGATGGAAGGTCGAATTTGGAATGGAATGACAGAAAAACAAGAAAGAAATACAACGAAACTAGATTCTAGATTCTAGACTCTAGATTCTAGATTTTGGACAAAGCAAGTGGAGTAGAAACAAAAGATATCAGATATCAACTATCAAATTCATCGGACGATAAAGATCAACATCAAGATCAAGCAGAGCTTCTCACATCAGCGTCCAAACATTCAAGATCTTTGTCGTCGTCTTCATCTCGTACACTTTGACACATCATTACGACATCAAATCACCTGCTGTCTTCAAACCAAATCCTTTGTCATCTCCAGTCTCCAGTCTAGAGTCTAGAGTTTTGAGATGAGTTGAGCCCAACTCTGTCATTCTCTTTTTAAAGACATTTGTTCTTTGTTCTTTGTTCAAAACTCGTCTTGACATGAGTCATAAGTCTGTGACGTGTCGTGTCATTACAAAATTGGGTTCAAAGTTTGATCCTCGTCTAGATTCTAGATTCTAGATTCTCGATTCTTGATGTGTTATTTAACAAGATTGGTCATAGAAATTGGAGGAGCGAAAGATGGGAGCTGAGTGTTGAGTGTTGAGTACTGAAAGAAAAGTGAAGAGTAGGTCATCTTTCATCTGACATGAGACGCACGGTAGATATTGTGTTGATTTGAGTCCTGAGTCCTGAGCGTTAAGCTTTGAGTTTTGAGTTTTGAGTTTTGAGCTTTGAGCTTTGAGTTTTGGGTTGGAAAATATTGAAGAGTTTACTTAAATTTGCTCGTAGCATGAATTTTCTTATGAAAAGTATCGTCAATCTATATTATTCTCTATGATATTTCTTGAGTCTGGAGCCTGGAGTTTTGAGTACAACTCCTGCTGAGAACTTTTATTTCATCTCTTGAACGTTTGAACGTTGAGGAGGTTTGAAGGTTGACAAGAAAATGATATTAATAAGATATCATTCCATTTGCTCCCTCTCCTCTCCTCATCTTATTTAATATATAATATTGAAAATGCACCACTATTGAACATTTGAACAGTCTCTAGTTTCTAGTTTCTAGTTTCTAGTCTCGAGTCTCGAGTCTCTAGTCTCTAGTGTGGTTGAATCGACTTCCTTTTTGTCGACAGTTAGCAGTGGACAGTGGAGAAATAGGTGGAAAAATAGCCCTAGTCCATTGCAAAGCATAATATTCATTCAATTCCATGACCATTCCTCTCTTTCCTTTTCTTTACATTTTATGAACACTGCGCTGCTCTGCACCTTCTTCTCCCTTCACTTTAGAATTTACATACATGACTTTCTACCCAAAAATACATATTGTTATTGTAGTAGTGATGGCGGTGTTTATTCTGTGTCCTACGTGTCCATTTTGCCCGCGTTGTATATTGTGCATTGTACATTGTACATTATACAAGGACTAAGAGAGGCGACGGAGGAAAGTTACTTTATTTTATTGCCGTTAAAAGGAAATGGGATAGAAAGCCCAAAAACAGATAATTATGTTGCAATGGCGAGAGGAAGCCAGCGAGCATTGAGCATTGAGCATTGAAATGGATATAAATACAAATATAAATTCATCTCATGAGTACAAATACATTCACGCTTACGTCCCCCATAACACGCCTACAATTTACAATGTACATTCTAGAATCTAGAATCTAGAATCTACGTGTAGAAATTTACGCATTTTCCCATTCTTTTTATTTAAATTCAACAACTGTCAAGCTGAAAAGCTGTTGGATATGGATTCTGTTTGTCTCTTGTCCTATCATATTTGTATTCCTCATTCCTCCTGGATTTTTGGAAATGTAGATACTAGATTTTAAATTTTAGACCCACACACCTCACACTCAGAACACAATACGAATATACATAAAAAGGAGGATGTCCGTCCTCGTCCTTTGCTCAACCTGTGTCTACTGTCTACATACATCCAGTTGTAGATTTAAAATTTTAGATGCTTCCTTTCCCCGCTGCCTTCTACATTTTACATTGTACATTGTGCATAGTTTGTCTTGCTCAGGGAAAAATGGAGAAATGGGGAAAGTGTTGATGTTGGAGAAAAGCTAGCTGCTGGCTGCTGGCTTTCTTTACTTCTGGAGACGAAGACAAGTAGAGAAATGGAATGTGAGTGTGAGTGTGAGATCTGTGTCTTATCCGCTCCCGTTTTTCCATTTTCCATGGACTCGTAAAAATCAATACTGCTAATGTGTTGAAAGAGAAAAGTGAGAGAAAGAAGAGAGGAGCATCTCAGGAAACTCTGCCTACATTCTACATTCTACAGTCTGTAAGATCCCAAACACCAAACAGCCTACAGACTACACAATACAGACTCCCTTCTATTTGTATAAATGTACAACAGACAACTTCAACTTGGAACTTGGTCTTACCCCTGCGCTTTCCTCCTCTCTCTTTTGCATATCTTTTATCCTTATCCTCACTTTTTCTTTATTAACAACATCACCATTACCACTTTTATTATTCCTCTCATCTTTACTTTTGACTCTAGAAACTAGCCTCTAGAATCTAGAATCTAGACTTAAGACTCAAAACTCAAGTCTCGAGTGTAAAAATAAAAGTGGGTTTATGTAACAGAGTCAATTGCTTCCTCTCCTCTGCTCTAAATTTTTCAGCTTAGTCCATAGTCCACAGTCAACTTTATTGAAAACATGACAGGAGAAAACCAGAATCATTAGGCAGAATTCGAGATTCTAGATTCTAGATTTTAGATTCCAGATCTCAGATTGTTTTTAAAGGTTTATGCTGATAACACGTATTACCATACATGTGTAATGTGTAGCAGTTCTTGATGTTACATTTTTACTTTGTCCTCCTCTCCTCGTCTTGGCAGTAATTTGTAATTTGTCATGAAAATTCATGGCCAAGACCAAGAGAAAGAGGAATATGAAGCTCAGTACCCAGTACATACAATATACAATTCCGTTCTGAATGCAACCAACAAAAAATGTGGAAATTGCAAAGTACAAGCCACAGAAAATGGGCTGGAAAATCAACAGAGTGGTTGGTTATTTCTTGTTTCTCTCCATGCACAATGAACAATGAACATCCAAAAATCCAAATCCAAATATCCTACACACATAAAAGTTTGTAATGTCTGCTTTCTAGTTACTATTTGCTTTCTACTCTGTACTGAGAATTGAGATGTCGAAAGGCGGAAGAAAAAAACCAAGTTTGGAAAAAATGACAAGTGGATTAAAGTATAAATGTCTACTTTTTTCTCCTCTTACAACTTGCTCGTCTTGTGAAAGGAGGAAGAGAAAACACAAGACTCAAGACACATGATGTAATGTCATATTGCGTTATGATGGTTTAAAAAACAAAAAGGAGCATCACATGACTGCACACACGAGTACGAGTAGCAGTATAGCAGTACAAGCACAATGCACAATACAAACACAACTGTACAATGTACAATGTCTAATGTCTAACTGGATGATGCTCCTTTCGATATCTCAATCTCCAGCTCGAGTGTATCATGTCTCTTGTATTTAGTCTGACTTGGCTCGGCTCGGCTTGGCCTGGCCTGGCTTGGACGTTCACATCTCCCATCACTTGACACATACTACATACTTGCAGTTACACCACATTACAATGTAGAATGTGGATTTTGAACGTAGGAGTTTGTAGTTTGTAGCTTTCCATATGTTGGATCTGAGTAGGATGTGCGAGATGGACGAGTAGACATTATCTAGAGCCTAGATTCTAGATTCTAGATTTCTAGACAAAGAACAAGAACAAGAATCTGTCCATCCAACCAAAAACGGCAGAGGAGCTGGAGAAAGAAAGCGAGAGAAAAAGTGACTGACTGGATTTGGATTTGGAGTTGAATTGAGAAGAGAAAAAGAGAAAAGAGCTGCAACTGCGGTGTCTTGAGTCTTGAGTCTTGAGCCTGGTGTCTGTAAAAAATATTTAGCAAATAAAAAGTACAAAATAATGCTCCAACTGCATTCCCTTTCTTTTGCTCAGTTTGGCTTGGTCTGGTCTGGTCTAGTTTGGTTTGTTTTGGTTTGTTTTGGTTTTGCTCGGCCTGGTTAAGTCTAGTCTGGCTGAGTTTAGTTGGGTTGGGTTGATTTGGTGTATTATTTTTGGAGCTGGGGGTGTTTCCTCCTCCGTTGTTTGTTTGTCAGTCAGTCAGTGAGAGGGTCTGAATGAAAAGTCTGGGTGGTTTTGTAGTTTTGTAGTCTTGGTTAAAGTTATTCCTTGTTGTAAGTTGTGATGGAAAGTGGCCCAGAGTTTCTGGTTTTGGTTTTGGTCCGGGGTTCTTTTTCCCTCGGATAAGTTGGATAATAGAAATTTAGGAAGGGGAAAGAATGGACTACGGACTACGGACTATGGGCTGAGAAAAGGAGACTTGGTGTTCTTTCTGTTTCTGTTTCTCGTTCTCTGGCTTTTTTGTGTTTTGTGTTTTGTGTTTTTGTGTTTCTGCTTCCTTTCCTTCTGCATGAAAGTACTCGTTTCCCTTTTCCTCCGGTTTCCTTCCAGTTTCTCCAGCTCCTTTCACTTTCTTGTCATAATATTATTTTCTGCTCCTTTTCCTCTACTTCTTGTTCCTACTCGTATTATGCTCCTATTTTTCTATTCCTGTTCCTGTTTGTATTCCTATTCCTATGATATGACGCGTATTAGCCACATGAGAAAAGTGGAAGTGAAGTGAATGTGTGTAAACAAACAAATGTCCCGTTTCCCTCCACACACATACCAAACACAAAACACACACAATAGTCCAAGCTTTTGCAGTCAAAAGACACGCAGGCGAAGGAAAGTACAACTACAACCAAAATATAACACTCATCTTCTTCTTCTTCTTCTTCTCAGCAGCTAATATACGGACATAGATTAAACATTACAGACTGTAATCGTCAGTAAAATGCATGTATTTTGAATTACATGTCTACGCAGTCCTCGTTATAATGTTATCCACACGCATTTAGTTGTACATTCTACACCGTACACTTACCAGTGTAGCCAGCATAATAATAATAATGGCCAACATAAGGAAATGGAATGGGCGATGGGAGAAAGCAAAAAAACCAATGGAAAACACAAAGAAAGAAATTGTTGAATTTTCTCTCGCTTTCCTCACATTTCTTGTGGTGCTTGTACTTGTGCTTGTGTTTGTGAAAGTTTTGCTGTAAGTGACATGAAATCCAGTCTTCTAGTTTTCCAGCTTCTGTGGGCGATAATGCTTCTTTTCTCTACTTTAGACAAGTTTGGTTCGGTTGGGTTTGCCAGACGCTTTTTTACTTTTCCCTTCATTTTTCTCCGATTCTCGATGAGTCAGCGACTGCACTAGCACAAAGCAGAGGCAGAGACAGAGACTGAAGTGAAAGACGGAAGAAGAATGCTAGAAAAAGAGTGAAGAGTTTATATGTTGAAGCCACCGAAAATTCTTTTCAATGTCCTTAATGGCACTTTCCCGCTTTTCCCTTTTCCTTCCTCCATCCTATTTTTAAAACTAATTAAACTTTGCTACGGTCACAAGTTGCAACTTGCTAATACTCCGTCCACACCCTCCGAGAACATTAAGGAAGCGGAGGAGAAAGAGCAAAGTAAAAGAGAGAGGAAGTAGCCGAGAGAAAAGAGCCAGCGGATCGGATTGAGCCTCTTCCCATCTTCCCATTCCATTCTACATTCTACAGATACTCTTCCTGTCGTTGACTTTCCTCCTTCGTCCTCTTCGTCTTGTTCTTTTTCACTACATCTCCACACTATAAACTCTACACTCTACACTGCTTTCACTTTCACTTTCTACATTCTACATGCTCAATGCTCATGTAGAATACTTTGAATGCCTTGGCTCCTCATTCCCATTTTCTACTTTAAAAGCTACTTTCTCCTCCTTTATTTCCTCATGTAAACTCGTGGATCGCAAGGATCTGGATTCTGGATTCTGGGTACATGGAAATAGGAATAGAAAAACAGAGAGGACGGAATGAGCTCGGACACAAAGAAGCTCGGAACAAGAAATGCAGGTAATATGTCCAAATATGTACATGGAAAATGAGTATCTATTTGTGTCTTTCTGTGTATCTAGTATCTAGTGGCGCTGATTCTGGTGCTGGTTCTGGTGCATGAAAATCCTTGTACATTTTGTTTATTGCTCCATTCAAAAGACAAAAGTATACTAGATAAAAGTTGAGAACAAAGGCCATTTACACATTTCTAACGAATTCAACATTTCACCATTTCACCATTTCACCATTCCCTCTCACTTTCTCCTTTCCTCTCTCGCCCATCTAATACGTTTTTTACTCGTCTTCTCCTTCTCCTGTTTTCTCTCTTCTGCACTGCTAAGAACAGAAAAGAAAATTCAAGGGACGTCAAGGAAATTAATTTCAACTCCCTCCTCCTTTTCCTCTCTCCATCTTGTTTCATTTTAGTAAAAGTAAAAAGTACAAGCACAACCAGGAATAGAAAGAGAAAGAGAAAGAGAACTAATATACAATACACAAAAAGAACTGAGCCATCATCAAGGAAATTTTCAGGTTTTTCATTTTATACGATTCATATCTCTGACTTTGCCATTTGCCAGTTGATTCCAGTTATTTCTCTTAAGAGAATTCCAACTTTTGAGGAGTGCGAGTACGGGTATGAATTTGAATATGAGTATGAGTATGAGTATGAAAATGAAAGAAAGGAAGCGCTCTAAAGTGGTAATTGCGAAATGAAAAGACGGAGGAAGAGCAAAAACAGCAAAATATGCACAATAAACAACATGTACAATGTACAGTGTAGTGTCCATTGGAGTTTAATATACAGTCAAAAATCTAGAACGTAGAATGTAGAAAGTAGAAACTAGACGACGGCCTATGAAACCAAAGAGCAGAACAGAATTATACGGCTGAGCTGTGTGAACTGTGTGTTGGAATCGGAGTCTGTTGGTGTTGTTGTGTTGTAGAGAAGGATGTTTAGATGGCCTCCTATCAATACTTTCTTGGCCTTGACTCGTTTTGGTTTTTGCTCTTGGTTGACTCGGATCTGAAATCTAGAACCTGGAATCTCGGATCTCGGATCCGATAGCACCATTCAGCAGCTTCTCTTTTTACATGCGGAACTCGGTTCCACGTACAAAGTGAATGGAGAAAATAGTGAGAAAATAGCCAAATGTACAAGGTACAATGGAATGGAGAATGGAGAATTGAGAGCGGAGAGCGGAGAAGAAACAGGGTGGAATAGAATAGAAGTGTTATCTTCTCATTTAATTAGAAAGTGAGTCGAGCAAGTCCAGGAAAAAGTTATTTGACGGGAATGAAGCTCTTAGTAGACTCTAGACTCTAGACTCATCCTCCATGTCTCTTTCGTTCCACTTCCCTGCCATCACAGTCATTTCATAGACTAAACAACACCAGACAACACAATACAATACAATACAACATACTTCCCTGGAACGAGGAACGAGGAACGGGGAATGGAAAACGAGAATCCAGGAAGACGGTTCCAGACAACAAGAAAACACACCGTCTTTTCCTCCTGTTCCACTTCCACTTTCAGCTCATTCTCAGCTTCTTTCACTGTATTTTAGGAAGCGAAGCTGAGTATTGTTTTCGTCAGATACGGCTGGCTGGCTGTCTGTGCACATTGGGGTAATGTGAG
>JAQGBH010004206.1:0-17477 GCA_034698265.1 Sminthurinus aureus | reverse complement strand
TAATTTCTATTGACAACAAGGTATTTATGGACTTAGAAAATGCAACTTGTGCGTTGTTATTTGTGTCCTTTCATATACTGTCCTACATTATACAAACAAAATACTCCATGAATACTTGTACATACATAACACCAAATAAATTACACCTGAATCCCCCTCACTATGTATGTTACATGCTATGTTTACAGATATTGGTTTGTAATTTCTACCTACCTAAGTAATATACTATTAGAATACATAAAGAATAAATAATAAAAACAAAACAATAATGGTCAATTTGTTATTTTAAAAAACTTTTGAAATAAAAAATCTTTTGTGTGCATTTACTACAAATAAGTCTGTTTTACCCCATTGTTTGCTACAAACAAAAAAAAAGACCTTGATTTCCACAAACAAAACTAATCTCATGAGCATAAGAATAATATTATTGTGTTACGTGTAATACACATAATATTTAGAGCTGAATGACTGGCAGTCCCTGGGACAAAAAAATATAAGTATGCATAATATGATTATACATAAGTATATATATTACATATGTATAACATACGTTCAAGAGAAAAACATTTGCTATCAACACATACATATATAACAATAATATGTACAGCAACATAATACCTATATTACATAAAGGACCATGTAACACTATATAATATATACTTATGATTGGTAAACTTTCATCATCAGGTCTAAAACAACATATTGCTTTGTTTGTGTGAATATATAATGATAAATCTTGAAATAGGTTCAGTTTTGGTTGAAAACCCTACAATATAATCAGTACAAAGACAAAAATATTTAGTGCCTACAAATTTAGTTTTCCTACGACTATTTTTACTATTTACAATTTATGAGTCTGAAAAAAATGTATCATATCAGTAACATGTAATCATATCTTATTATGGTTTTAAATGTTAAACATTTCAATTTGTGTATAGACTCGTATAAAACTTGTACATAACAGAGGAGAGAAAAAAACAAACCTACATATACGATCATGTATTCAAAAGTACGTAACAAGTTTACTTTTTATATATATAGTGAACTACAGTTTTTCAGTGGTGGGTGGTGGTACAAGACTTGTTAACAACGGTACAGCTGCTGCGGAGGCCATAGATTCCCACATTGCAGCAACATTTTGATTGATAACTTTTTTACAGGGAGATCTTGCCAATCTCCTAATTTCATTCTGTTTTAATGATCGTCTTATTTTCCTTAAATAACAAGAAAAAAAATCCAATAAGTATAAATGAATTAAATTAAAGAAAAAGATATTTTATCCTGTATATTATGTCTTCTTCTGAAAACCACCAAACTCTTGGTGAAAAGATTGACAATAAAGCTTCAAAATCAAAATCATATGTATCCTGTATTTAAGACTTACTTTGTAGCTTCGGTTTTGAAGAATAAAATATCATCTGGAGCAGAGAAAAAGTCCCATGAAATGATTTGTTTTCGAGATCCAACTCTTGTAACTGAAGCAAGTTTGGTTTTATGTGGACCACTACCAACCATTCTTTGATTTAGAGTATTTTTTGTATTTGTAGGATTTATTGTAGCAGGAAGATTTTGTACAGTTAGTGGAAGTGGTGATACTCGATTATCTTTTAGTGCACTCACATTTTCTTCTTTTGCTATTCTTTTTCGAATAGGTTCACCAGTTTCACCATCAATAACCTCTCCTGGATCTTCCTGGATTTTTCTTTTTAACAAACTTGGTGATATACTTTTAATTCCTGTAGTTTTATCAGGAATTCTTTCATACAGTAAAGAACCATCTACAATAATAAATAATAAATAAAATATATTAAAAACAAAGAATTTTTCATGTAAATAGTAAATACATTCAAAATGCAAATAATATACTATTTATGGTATGTTTTATATTTTGCGCATATATATAGAAACCACATCAAACACTACAAAAGCAATCTATTTTACCATATCTTACAGTAAACAAAAAAAACAAAACAAAATTCATACCTCGTCCTTTGGGTGGTTTTGGGAACGCTACTTTTTTTGCTGCGTTGGCCGCATTTAATTTGGATTTGTCTGTGAGGATGAGCCATTCTGGTGTGATTTTTTCAACTGCATGACCTATCCTATGAGCCAGGTCTGATAATCTAGAATTTGCTTGTTTTCTTTTTCTTCCCGTAATTATATATTTAAGTTCATCTGGTGTTTTTCCTACAGCCCTTTGAAGAACTATAACACAAAAAAATAATGATAGAAATATAACATAATTGAAATTCCCTCATACTTATCCATAAAACATAAATAGTAAACAGCCATAAACTTTTCTTGTGATGAATAATATGAATACTTAATATGAATTACTTTTATAAAAATCAATTAAAACTTACATTCTTGTTTAACTGTAGAAGTTATTGGCCAAAACGGTGAGCGTGTAGCATGTCTAAGTTTAATAATATCATGACATACACGACGAGCAATTTTTGTAAGAGGTGTAGTATGCAGATAAAAAGCTGTTCTTGTTTTCATTATAGGTCTAGGTGATGATCCCATTGATCCCATAGTACCGTGAGAAGTTGCATAATGTTTCGCCAGATGATTTTTCATCTTAAACTCCTAAAAATTGAAGTGATTTTAAAAAATGACAATATTTTGAATTTTGAATCCCATCTAATTATTATTATTATAAACACAAAAACATTTAATACTATTTTAATGTAATCTCTCTCACACATACCTTATTACATCCAGTGATTGCACAACGATGTATTCTTTGCATTTGACCAGTCCTATCTATAAATTTAAAATAAAAATTTCAAAAGTTTTCATATATATGTCTATTTCATTACTGTTTATTCTTTTGGAAAAGAATAAACAGTTAATATTGTTGAACATTGATTATGAAAAGTCATTAAGAATAATGATAATTATTGTGCATATCATATATATATATATCTCATTTTACCAGCATCCGATTCATCAGGAATTTGTTCCATTTTAGATTTCTTAACAAGATCCACTTCATTATCCATTATCGGTTTTGGTTCATCTAATAAAGAAAAACATTTCAAAAGCATACAGAATTGGTAAATAATTAATAAAATTATGTACTTGATTTTTGATGGCAGTTGTCATTTTCAAATTATTGTCTACATTTTTAAATAAAAATGCAGTAAATAATAATAATATAACGGATATTTAGTTTTTAGTGAAATAACTATACATGTATATACTTACGCATTTTGTTAGATGTATTCAATTTAGTTTTCTTCAATAGAGTCCAACATTGACTACATAATCTTACACTTACTCCTGTGGGACTTGTCCAATTGAACCATTGTGGAGATATCGGAGCTATATTTTCAAAGATAAAATATAAAAAACAAGAATGAAGACTTTCATTTTATTATAATATATTATAGTTGATTAAAAAAAGAGCAAAGATTGCAAAAAACAAAACATTATTCTCTATACGATAGTTACGATACATTATATAACACTTACAAGCACATGATTCACAAGGTTTTCCTGACATGTAGTCTTCAGGTGCACCATTTCCTTTTAATATTCTTTTCATTTCTGAGAGAACATTCGGACTCGGATTCTGTTTACTAGGTTCACTACTATAATTTTGTTTCAGAAAAAAGGACAACAAAAGCAAGATATTTTTACAATCAAATATCACAAGCTAACAATAATCACTTTTACATAATATGTGATGGTGTGCAATAATATTATTATAGCAAACAATACTTACAAAGGTGGAGGTATATTAAAGGCCTTCATTTTGGCTTCTGCTTCAGCTGCTTTCATTCGTTTTTGTTGAAATTGAACATATCTATCCGTAGTTTTCCACATGTAATAGTACTCTATCATATTTTTAGACGTCTTCCATGGTAAGTACTCTGCCCGAATTCCGCTGAAATCTTTCCCTATACATAATAGATATAACAAATCAATATACATTAATGTGTGCTTGCAACAACTTTAGTCTCTTTTTAGTATTTTCATTATACTTATTATTATTACTTACCAAACTTTTCTAAAGCTTCTTCAAATATGTTTGCCTATTTATATTACAAAAAAAAACATGAAAAAAATTGTGATATCATTTCATAATGTAGTTGGTAATGTTTCCAAAATTAAAAATAAATTAAAAGAGAATCATAATATCAGAACTCTCAAAAATAAAGTACAACGAACATAATATTTTCATATTATTATGCATACCTCAGAAGCTGACCATCCTTCGATTTCATCTCTACATAAAACTGGACCGGATGAAGGTACAAGAGCTGACACTGAAATTGCGACATCATAATTACTTTTGTGTAAAATGTCCATTGCATGGAAAAGTGTGACATCACGGGAAGCGGAAGCTGCACTCATATGAAGACTTGGTTGTGTAACACTTGAAGACGAATCTAAAGCTCGAGCAAAAGTACCCACAGATCGAGATACAACTAAGAATTGATCAATTTGTTTGTCAGTCAATCCATGTTCCGGTGTCCAAACTAATGTTTCAAGCTCCTCAGTCTCTCTCTCATCTTCCTTTCCAGCTACAGAACATTTAATTTAACACGCATTTTAAATACTACTAAAATAAAGTTGTACTTGAAATACAATAATGTTATAGTGTTTTAAAAACTACACTTCACAGAACTGTAATATGTATGTATACATAAAATATTTTAAGTACTTACGTTCTTTGAGCAACGGTATTTTTTCGGCTTGATATCTCTGTCCTACTCGAATTTCTCCTCTGTCTGCCAATAAAGTTCTTTGTTGAGGATCATATGACGGCATATTTTGGTAAAAGAACGCATCCTGTGCCTATATGATTAAAATAAATTATTAGTATCCAACAATAATTATTTACGAGACACATTTAATGTATAACTATAAAAACAAAAATTAAAAACATTTGTTCAAATCAAGAAGTAAACATTGTACATTTGAAATCTGAAACAAATATTCAAACAACAATAGAATATTATACTAATTTGATTTAAAATATTGAAACCAAACTTACGTCCTTATAAGACAGAATGGGAGACATTCTTGTACATGAATAATTAACGATATAAATAATTAATTAATAGTTAATAGGGATATATATCCGGTCCTTAGGCGTGACAGAAATTCAAAACAAAACCAAAAAATTTAAACCTCCCATACTTCTTAGCTAGAGGCCTACAAAAACCGTTGATTAGCAGTCACAGTTAACACGAATTATTAACTCTTCTTGACATTAATATTGTTCATTAGTTGATAATGTAGAATACAAATTACTTTAATTATAGCAACTTATCAAATACATAGCATTAGTAACATCAATTTGCTTAATTTAATTGTGACCATGTTTACGCTTTTCTATATATTTTAGCTCATACACGCCTCTGTATGATTTATGTGTAGCGTTTTGCTCTGTGTACTTAGATTGCAGTTTGAAAGCCCTTATAGAAAAAATTTCTTAGAATACACACAGGCACCCTTAGAATCACCAGAAATAGACCTTTTTTCATGCTCATTACATTTTCATATAATATAGTCAAAAATAAGTCTCACTAGTTCACGCGTATATTTGTAGACATGCAAGCACATATATATAGAAGACAGAACATCTATTTCAAGCAGCACTGAAGACATCACAGTTTTTTGGAATAAACTCATACAAATTGTGATTCAGGCTCAACAGTGGATCATTAATTATTCATATTTGCTTGTATATACTGTATACTGGGACAATATTATATGGTTTTGTAATGATGGTCATATATATGAAATGGAAATGTTTACATTTCGGCCTTTTTCAAATACGTTATACATAATACATAAGTAAAGGCACGGAGAAAGTTCTGTATTCTATACGCATATACAAAGTCAAGTTACTGGCATTCGCTGATCTTGTAGAGTGTAATAAAGAACACAGTATGATATTATTGTCTCATCGTGTGTTTCTACAAGTAGAAATGCACATAAGATGTAAATACGTCGAAACATGCTTGAGAACTTGAGTACCACCTGGTTCAACATGAAACGATTATCACTATGAAGGGTACGAGTTAGAGACAAGATTTTGTAGGCACATAAGAGGAACAAGTCTCAATAGGTTGTGTGCAAAGTTGTATGGAATTTCATTGTTTGGATTGTGAATGGCAGTAGTTGAATCCAAGAAGTCAAGAGAAATGAAAAAATTCCCGAATTTTAACTGCGTTGGCTTATCAATTTTTTGGTGCTTTAAAACTACCAGTCAGGAAATATTCCGGAAAATACAGTGAGGGGTTTGGGGCGACTTTTGTCTTTTAAATATGTTCATAAACATTTAAGTGTCCTCAACTACTGCAGTGTGAATACCAGAGCTTCAAACATAACTCTAATGAAATCAGCGAAATCTTGATATTGAGATACAAAATGCGATGACCCGAAGACATGGGCAAATGAGGTCAGATGATTTTCTAGAATATAAGTAAATACAACATGAATTGAGGGTTGCAGCAACGTCTATTCACAACAGCCGTTTTAGTGATACTTTTTAAGTAGCCCGTTTCTTCTAGTTTTTGAATCTGTAAAGTTTGTTCTCAGATTCGTCCTGAAAATATCCATAATAAGCATTTTTATTCGTCCCCTCCCGGATTTCAATGCATTTAAACGTAAAAAAGGGTCAAGTTTACGAATTAATTGTGAAGCGACTACTTAACGTACAGTAATATGTGTTAGCTCATTTTATGGGGAAATTGTTCTAGTTTTAAGATATTTAAATGATTTTTCAAGAAGAAAATTTTCGTCATAAAAATGGGAGGAAAAGCATGAAAAACGGAAAACGTGATATCTTTTTTTGATGTGAAATTCTGAATATCGTGCAGAGAATCAAATTCTGTACAACACATTATTGTTTTACTAAAATCCATGTGCAATTTGATATAGTTTTGGACCCTTGAAGTTTCAGAAAGCAAAACGTGATATCTTTTTTTTATATACTGTACATAACACATTTCTTATGCATATACATACATACATACATCATATAAGGATGGAGAATGAGATGGACAAAAATGAATGAAAATTAAAAATGAGATGAATAATGATAATTTTAGTATAACTTAATTCCTTTTCTGATAATTTTCACAGCCCTTTCTATCCTCACGAAGCTGAACTTAAAGGTGCTACGTCAACAGGTATGCTTCTTGTTCCTTAGAAATAGTTACGCATTAAGGCGTTTTAATACATGAAAAAATTATATCTTGTGTTGTTTTTTTTTTAAAATTTCGACAGAATACGGTCTTGTGTTTGGAGTGTTTGAATTAGTAGTGTTCATCACATCCCCAATTTATGGAAAGTATATCACGAAAGTTGGTCCTAAACTTTTGTTCAATGTCGGAATTTTTACCACTGGGATCAGTACGATTATGTTCGGATTATTAGGACTCCCATACTTTGATTTTGACCGTACAACATTCATCACTCTCTCTTTTATTGTTCGTTCTCTGGAAGCACTCGGTGATTCAGCCTTTATTACCGCATCGTTCGCGATTATTGCTGCTGGTAAGTTCAATATACAGTTATGCAGTTACAATGTATCAATGTATTTTTTGTACCCTTGTATGAATGATAAATCATATTCAGAAATCAAATTCCAGTGAACATATTATGACAATTTGATGAATTCTTTTTTATTTTATGATTCTAATCTCTTTTGACTATAGAATTTCCAGATTCCGTTGCAACTACTTTTGCATCCCTTGAAACATTTTTTGGGTAAGTCCATTTTGTACAATATGAAAGCTTAGAAAGACTACATATTTTCATTTCATTTCATTTCACGCCATGGAGTGCCATGTTCCTAAAATTTTCCGGAAAATTAATATTTGTACTTTCGAATGGACATGTAATTTTTAGTCTTGGACTAATTGTGGGACCCACGCTGGGGGGAGTACTTTATGAACAAGGAGGTTTCTATTTGCCATTCGCCGTGATGGGTGGTCTGTTACTGGTTGTAGCTGTTTTAACTCTATTTTTAATGCCGAATGTAAGTTCTTATAAGTACTCAAAACTTTCAAGTCCATACGCTAGTAGGCTAGTATATTTAATTATTTATCATTTGTCATAATATTATTTACTGTATGCTATTTGAATTGAGAGAAACTGACTCTCGTTTTCATTGGATTTCATTAGGTAAAAAAACATGAGAAGCCGGATAAGAAAGCTCGTGGCGGAATACTTTCGGTTCTTAAAGTAAATGGGGTTTTATTAGCGGCTATTAATATCGTCGCAGGTATTTGAATATATATATATATATATACATATAATTTGAAGAGTATGATGTATTGCAATAATATTGGGTGATGTTGATTTTTTTTTTATGATATCATAATTTTTATGTACATTGTACATGACATCTTTTGCTCTCAAAATTTTCAGGTGCTATTACAATTGGCTTTCTGAATGCCACGCTAGGTAAGATTTTTTTTTCGGTTGTAGTTTTCTTGTACTATCCGAGATAATAATCATAATTATACGCTATACACTTCTAGTTTCTATGTACATGACTGTTTGTGTATGTGTATATAAGTTTAACGATACAAAAGGTCGTATAGTTACACATTTGTAGTTATAAAATCTGATTTATAAAATCTTCCCTCACTCTAGAACCACATGTACGACAATTCGGTTTAACACCTGTATTTACTGGTCTTGTGTTCATTATTAATGGTGGATTGTACGCAATCAGGTACGTCTATTTCCAAACCCAAGTTAAACAAGTACACTTCCTTTGAACTCTTGCTTGTACACAATACTCAATAATATTGTTATTTCTTTTTTGATGTAACCTTGCATAATACGCCCTATAAAATTTATGATTGGTACAGATGTATATCACATTTCATCAATATTTTTAATGGTATTTTATAATATTCTAAATAGTGCACCCATATGGGGATATATCTGTGATCGAAAAAATGCTCCACGTCACGTGTTGTTAGTCGGTGCTGTCGTTATTGCTGTCGGCTTTCTTTTTATTGGTCCAGTTCCCTTTATTCCACTTGACACTACACTGTGGTTAACATGTGTTGGTTTACTCATTCATGGTGTGGGTCTAGGTGCAACTCTAGTCTCCAGTTTTATCACAGCACTAAGAGAAGCAATAGATTCTGGATTTGCTGATAATATTGGTACTTATGGATTGACCAGTGCACTTTGGACCTCAAGTTTTGCTTTAGGTATACATGAATTAGATTATAGTAATCACACTCTAAATATCTATAGTCTCTTATTTAAAGTCTCTAAGTTATTAATCTAATTTCTGTTCCCGGAACTGTTTTTCAGGTTCGTTCATTGGCCCTTCAGTGGGTGGCATCTTATTGTACTACGTCGAATTTCGATATGCAAGTTTATTTGTATTCGCAGTCCAAATCTTTCTCGTAAGTTTTGTATGATAATGATAAACATCTAAGTATAATTTTCAAGTCATAAAAATTATAACTGTATGTATACAGTGTACACATTATATCTCACATTCTTATTGCGTGTGTTATATTAATTTTACGTTGTATTTATTGTATTTAGATGATTCTTATAATCGCATATAATACCAATTACAAAGCAACCAGCTATACAGAGAGCAATTTATCCGAAGCCGCTCCTTTGCTAGGATCGTCAAACGATCCTTGTTCATCGAAATCTTTATCATCTGTCGAAAAAGGAGAAGGAATTCAAAATTATGGTGCCACCGTTGAATGCTGAAATCTAACTTTCAGTGACATAATGTGTTACATATTTTGCTGTAAGTTTATATATTTTTATCCTTCGAAAAGATTGTTGTTGTTCTATATGTTATGTATGTAACTAAGTGCTATACATATAAATACTTGTACACTGTACACTGTACACATTGAGGAAGGAGGAAAATACCTTTAAGTTGACCATTAACCCCCATGAGCATACAATATCTACTATTTACATACTGCAAATTTCCATGTGGACAAGCATACAAACAAATTAAGTTGTAATCTCGTCATGTATATTAATTTGAGAAAGAGAAAAGAGTGTTTTTTTGGGAGAAATTTAAAGGATCATTAAGATTGTCTTTTGTTCTTTGTGTACCTACATAGTACCTATGTTACAATAAGTACTGAACACATATTGAGACTATAATTGATAATAATATATATTGTACAAAAAATGCCATATAATGTTGACGAAGCATAATAATATGTTATTTTATTGAGGTAGCTCAAATGAAAACGGCCGACGGTTCATTCATTTTGAGCAACCTCTCTATTCTCTATTATATGAAGAGAAAAGTTGAATAATTGTACAGCGTATTTGTATAATATCATAGCAGTTTCTCAATTTATGCAGCCATTTTGTATTTTGAAGAACGTTCAAGTAATCGTATATGTAGATAAGTGTACAGTTTTCAGACTGTAAATTATTATTTGTTTGTGCAATCCACATTAATGTTTATATAAACTTTCATGGCAGGTTAAATGTGTTGTAAAAGTATTTGTCTCTACTTCAAATTTTTATGTTATAGGAGGCTGTTATAAATAATATGTTTTATATAAGACATTTGTACTTCATAATTGATTCAATTTACTCTCTGTTGTTATTTCTATATAAAAGTATTTCCTAAATCCTAAATTACATAAAAACAGGAAATTCCCTTTTAAAATGAAATTTCAAATGTATTTTTTAACACTTTATATATTACATACTCTATTTCAAAGAAATTGAGAGAATTTCAGTTTTAATTGTATATGTTTATATATTTTAAATTTTAAATAAAAATGCATAAATGGAAAACAGGTATTCGCATACACTCCTCTCGCTTTGTCAATTTTATGTTGAATTTTATTTTTTATTGAATTTGGTTATGTTGTAATATGCATCATTTTTTCCATAATCAAAGTATTTATGTTTCTATATTATTATGAATATTATGTAGTAATATTTTATAGGCGTTAAAAAACAGTGTTACATGAATACTGTTCATGTAACATTGATACAAAATCTATCATAAAAGAGTAAATAATAATATAATGTATAATGTCCACTGTAAAATAGCAATTTATAGCCACAGTATATAGAACCACAAAATTAATTAACAACGGTTGTAATAAACTGTGTACATCTACATACTACATCATATCATATAGGCGTACATACGTGATTACATCAAAATAAATAATAATTAAACTATGAGACAATAATAATACATTGTTCATGTCATGATGTATTCTGCGTTGTATAGGTACACGAAAATCATTCATATAAAGTACTAGAATTAACGAAAATAATAACAAGAATAAAATTGTGATTTTGCTTGACGCAAAACAGTCTAGTTTGGTATATAAATTGAGATTGAGATACATAAATCGCCGTTCTTAATTCGTGATATTATATTATATTATACTTAAAAGCGTAAAAATCCTATAAATAATGATTGATCGTTTTCAAAACAAAACAAAAACAACATTATTTCTATTGTGCTTTCACTGCTTTCACTCGTTACTCCTTTTTTTGCTTTTCACCCCACCAACTAAAACATACTGATGCAAATTCCTTAATTTGATTTTTAGACATTTGCACTCTGTTTGCTATTCATATATAGTGGAACAATAAACAAAAAATCTTGAACGTTTTTTGGCATGCACACGATAGGATATAGTGTACGTAATAAATGATCCATAATATGTAGAAAAAACGCACATATACAAACACGCAGATTTAAAACAACTATATATATATATATATTCTCTCTACCAACACTATAATAATTATATCTTTACATACATTGAGAATTCCGTTTGTATCAAAACTTGAAAAACACTGATATAATAAATAATGTCATACATGGTTCTATTGCGAAATCTTATTCCTATATATACATAATACTATACAACTATTTAGTATATTATATTGGTTTGTATTTTTTTTTTACAAAAAAACATGCACTCTGGCAATTATAGTTGCGATCACTTGTTACAAGTTTAAGTATACTACTATACTGTAATAAAATAATTTTTAAAATTATTATCTTTTTAAAGGTTCCATTTTGGATGTAGTACAAAAACATTCTTGTTTACTGTATGATGAAAACGTAACGAGTAAGAATGTTACATACTATTAAAACCTATCATGCATACATATATATATACATAATGGGTATATCTTTTAGGTCGATTATTTTGAATTCAAAGTCTAAGAAATATCATACAAAATTTGTATAATGTTTTAGCACATTATATAGTGATAAGTGATAAATGATAAATAATATGTAACGGTCACAATATTATTTGTTATTCACACCAAATAATTATTATTTAATTATTATTTTTTAGTTGAAGGTACATAAAAATTTCTCGACCATGACAAAATTTAAAAATACTAAAAGGATAGCGATTTTTCTTACTCGGCTTGTTATACATTACATTATATATAATAACATTATTCTTATTATCAGTAAAAAAAAGATTTTAATAATACTATGACTGGATGTTTTTCGTTGAAAAATATTATGTTTTGCCTTTTTTTTCTTTCAGTTTCTTAGTTTTACATTTCCTTCACAATATATGATAAATGATAGTAAAATAGTTTGTGCTTTTACATTTTCACACATTTTCTTTCGTTTGCTTTTTTGTTGAAACGAGAGAGATTTAAAAAGTCGTACAAACGTTTTAAAAAAATTTTCTTTTTCCTTCGACTTTTTCTTATATCATTATAATATAATAATATACGCAGATGTATATATGTCTATGTATCAACATATGGAAAACACGTATCTCTGCAACAATAATACAGTACATTTTTAATTACTTAGTACGATTTAATATATAACTACTACCTTATATACTGTGAGGTTTGATTTGATTTGATTTGATTTGATGCGATGTGATGCTATAAATATTATGAACATTATTATTATACGAAAGATATAGCTTCATTTTATGAAGGTTTAGCGTCCTCTGCTATTTGCTCTGGCTTCCGAAGGGTATACGTAATTAAATATTCCGGGTAAGCAGCTTCACCGCGATAGACCACATACTCAGGATAACATAGACCTCCAACGGAGGGGCGACCGACGACAGAGTGGTGACCGGGTGGGGAGTGTGCCATTTTTAGTTGACTGCAAACACTGTTTTAATTTAATAAAGAAGAATTAAAAAATATATTTACATATTACATTTTGTGTATTTGTTTGTTTTCATTCTTACATTTCATGTATTTTATCAAATTACTTGATTCAAATATGATCTTATGTATGTGCTGAAAAGTTAAAATAGTAATAAGTAAAGTAAAATATTTTTTATTTTTTATAAATCAATTTTACCTAAAAGACTTTCCCAATGTGACGCGACATAATAATAATTGGCGATGACACTGATAACAACTTCTATCTTTATGTGAAGGACAGCCTGTACCTCCTCCTATTCCGTAAACGTACTGATTACTTTTAGAAGAATGCTCCGCAAAGTATATTCCCGCTCCAAACATTCCACCTATATATGCGTGTCTTTCATCAAATCCTTTATGAACTATGTTAACTAAAAACGGTGAACCATGAAATAACATTCTCTCATTTGGACCATCGCGTCCATTTTCCTCTGCAACCTCAGTCCTTCGGTGAATATATTTTTCCCAAAGTTTGGAATTGCGAATTTTTGTTACTTTTATAATATTATATTTCGAGAAAACACCACCTGTATAAAAAATCGACATATGCAAAGAAAAAACATGAAAAATTAAAGATAAAGAAAAAATTCTTTCAATTACTCTTCCACATACATATATATATATACATCCATCCATTCTCAATACAAAGACTACACAATCTGAAGACTGAAATGATAATTATTACTATTCAACATAGTTTTGTTGTTTTTTTTTCCGTTTATTCTTATTACCTGAATGGCCATTATCTCGATGTGTTCTGTAATTTTTAAGTAATGAATAAAGATTTTACATTTTATAAAACTTTCTACTTTCTAGAGCTAACATAAAAAAAACAAGTATTTATAGTATAATAATATGTAACAAATAAATCATAAATGAAATACATGTCATTTATTTACCTTATTGTTGTTTGCATTTCTTCTTCCACAGCTATAAATTCTCGGTCATCTCTATCCAAATCAATTAACATTGTTGCATGCCCTACACTTGTTCTAATTTTATCAATTCCTTTTAAGAGAATATGTCGATGACCATATGCCAAGACTCCTACTCCTTTTAAATCATCATGAGTCATCTCTGCAAGAATATCCAAACTGAAAAGAAAAGAAAGAAATACAGCGTCTATAGTTTAAGCATATTATATCCACATAGACATATACACATAGTTATTAAAAATGAATTTATTTAAAAGATTTAGAAAATATAATGTATGTAAAATATATTATATAAAAATCTTAAAAAATATTCATACTGATGAAACTTTCATTCATGTAAAGATTATAAAGATTTACCTAATTTGTTCCTTTTCAAAAAGTTCACACAAATTATCTAAATTCAGACTTGTTAAAAAGTTGGCCATGGCTTTCATTTTTTCTCTTTCATTCTCTGCCTCAGCAGCTGACACTGTACCAGCATTTTGTGAATCACCATCTCCACCACCGCTGCTTAAAAGTGAACGAATAGGAAGAAGAAATGGATTTCCACTAGGCATTATAACTGTTTCATTGGGAATTGAAATTCCACATGGACTGTTGCTAATACAATTACTACTGCTGTTGTTGCTATTATTATTATTGTTATTTCCATTAGTTGAACTTGTCAAGGATGAATGACTCAGTCCGATTAAACTTGATTTTGTTGCTACTGGAAGAGTTTGATGTGTTGTCATTGCATCTTTTAAAAGAAAACGAACATCTTCGGCGGTTGCTAAATCAAATGGTGTATTTCCCTCTTGGTTTTTACAAAATGGATCCGCACCGTGTGCTAATAGAAGGGAGGCAAGATGGGTACGTCCTTTTTGGGCAGCTTCGTGTAGTGGTGTAAATCCCCATTTGTCTATCGAATTAACTTCAGCATTGTATTTTATGAGTAATGCAGCAATATCTAAATGACCGTAGGATGCCGCATTGTGAAGTGGAATTAAACCTCCCTTGTCTCGGCAATTTACTTCGGCATTGTGTTCAAGAAGATACTCGGCAACTTCAAGATTATTATAACCACTTGCAAGATGGAGTAAGGAACTAAATCTTCCTTGAGTATCACGAATGTTGACATTTTCAATAGTGAGTAATTTTTTTACTTTTTCCAATTGCCCTTTCTTGGCAGCTTCCAATAATGCTGCATTCCCTTGTAATAAGTCTGCTACATCTTCATCTTTGCACAAGTCTATTGGAAGAGCTCCATCTCGATTCTTTTTATTCGGGTCTACATTCAAATTATAATAATAATACAAAAACGGAAACCAAAAATATAAGATAACATTCTGTACGTTTCATATAATTTTATAAAAGACTGTAGACGGTATTTTCAGTCTAAAAATATTACATAATATATTATTATTTATTATAGTATAATTTTTATGGTTATTGTTTTGATTTGCATAAAAATGAGTCCTCTTTACCTGCTCCATGTTTTAACAAAAATCTCACAATATCATATTTTGACTTGGCTGCAGCCTCATGTAGTGGACGATATTTCCAGAGATCCGCAGCATTTACATCCGAACCATGACTAATGAGTAATTCTGTAACTTCGTAGTGCCCATATGAACAAGCGTTGTGTAGAGCTATTAGTCCTCCTTTGTCTTTCGCATGCACATCAGCTCCGTGTTGAAGAAGATAATCAACTATAGCAACTCTATTATATCCACTAGCAAAATGCAGAGGTGTAGAAAGTCTTCCAGCAGTATCACGGCAATTTACTATATCCGGTCGTTGATTAAGAATTTTAATAACCTGAAGAAAAAATAAATGGAATTCAAAATTTCAAACATCAATAATTGATTTTACTTTTGTAGTATACAATAAGTCGTGGTTTTGAAAATGCAACATATTATTATTTCTAAAGATAAACTTAATGAAATAACAAATATACATATATATATTTACCGTATCGAGATCACCAGATCTACTAGCTTCCAAAAGTTGATATTCTAAATCTATAACCATTGGAGGCTCTTGTAAAATAATAGAAATTATAGCTGGAGATCCTAAAGATGCCGCAGTGTAACCTTGAAGACTAACTATATTGACATCACATTGATATGATACTAAAATACGACATCCCTGTACATTGTCCGAATGAGCACATCGATGTAAAGCTGTAAAATGTAGAGAGAAATATATATTATAATAATATTTATAATGTATCAAAATATTGTAGTACAAAACAAAAGAAATATTGCAACATGTTATAAAGTATAAAGGTAAATAAAACAAGTATAATTTACATTATTCAAAAAAGATGAATGAGAATAAGAACAATGTTGTACATTTGTACATATTACATAATACATAAAAATAAATCTTACGTGTTTCTCCATTATTTGCAATCGCATCTAATCTCGCCCCACTCTTTATTAAAATTTCCAGAATATCAAATAGTTCTGGTCTATCACAACAGATGTGCAGAGGTGTAGATCCATCTTTAGTCTTATCATTTATTCCAACCCCTTTCTTAATGAGAGCTTCAACACATTTTCTCATCTGTGTTACTGGACCATGTGTTACTTGAGCCAGGGCCACATGTAAGGCATTTTCTAATGTAAATGGATGTTGAAATTGTTGAATGAGATGATCGGGTTGTTTCTTGAGCCGGACAATATCACCCACACGACATATTTGAAGTAATTGATGACCACGATAGTCATATAATAGTCTTTCTTGTAAAATTATAGAACCTGCTAAATCAATAGCGGACTTTGAGTGACAATTTAATGCTGTTGGATCTGCTCCTTCTGCCAGCAACAATTGACAAACTTCTACTCGAGATTTTGATGCAGCCTCCATTAAACTTGTAAAACCCCATAAGTCACAGGTATTTACACAAGCACCATGCTGTATTAGAATCTGGGATACTTCCACATGACCTATATATTAAAATTAAAATTATTGTTGTATTTTACATCTCTATAATAGTTTTTGGCAACCGATAATATTTTAAATGTAAAAGTTTAATTTAATTTGATTGAAATACTATATAATACTATATATAATATAATACTATAAAATATAAGAATATAGTCTACACATTGCGTAATGTTATGATGAATTACCATAGGATGCAGAGTTATGTAGAGGAATCAACCCGCCCTTGTCTTTCGCATGAACATTTGCACCTTGTTTGAGAAGAATTTTCACAATATTGTATCGATTGTACCCTGCTGCCAGATGAAGAGGGGTACCTATAAACAAAACATATGAGTATAACATATAACATGTAATATGTAGACTTATACATATTATTATTACGAAAATAAACAATGGTACAGGAGTACCTAAAGAGGGAGCGAGCCACAATAAACGAGGAATTACAATATTATACTGAAG
>JAQGBH010004205.1:0-17482 GCA_034698265.1 Sminthurinus aureus | reverse complement strand
CTCTGTCGTTTTTGACCCTGTTTCACGTTTTGGGTCACAGTGTCCAAACTACTTGACCTAGAACAACGTGCTATGACGTTTCTAAAAGTAAATCGCATTTGCAACAACTTTCTCGCTGGGGCCATGGTCAAAACGTTCCGGGGTCACCTTCAAAAAACGACTTGAAGTTGAAGTGGATGATCGTACGTAATAATAAGCTCGCTACTGTACATACAAAGCGTGTATAATAATGTATAAGTATTTACAACAAACAATATTTATATGCATCTGTCAGCATTTCTATGTCTAAGTATATATGAAGCATGAGTAGAAAGTAAAGAGTAAAACTAATAGTAATCATAACCGTTGTAATTGTATAATATATTTATATTACATGTTGTATTGTATTTTGTATTGTTTTGTATTGTATAGTCGTAAGTCGTAATCATAATGGATAGTTGTTGTGTTGTTTGAAAATAAAAATAATAAAAAGTCCTAAGGCTGGAATACTGGCTTCAACCATCACCATGTCTTGGTGCTGATAGAAGCTAATTCCTCAGCTGTCCAACTCAACATTTGACCACACCTTTCCATTTCTCTTTCTTGCCTTAATATTAACACTCTCAAATCTCTCACTATACTAACAATACAGGACATTCTGGAATTGACTGGAAATTTTATTGCGTTACGCATTATACCCACATAGATTTCTAAATTAATATGCGCTCCATATTATGCATATCGTTTGATACATTGATACAGGTGTATCAGCTCTAAGCTCTAAGTTCTAAGTATGTAGGATAAATACATACGAATTATTTGTACTTTTATTTATCGCCCTCATGATAGACTTGAGATTTGAGTTTGAGAGCTTGAGCTTGTTTTCATTTGGACAAAGTTGAACTGGCGTTTGGCTCAGGAAATACAAATGCATTGAAGTGTCCAGTACTTTTCAGTACTTAGGTACATTTTAAAATTTGTATGCGTACTTCATCTGAACCCTGCATAAAATTTTCTCTTAGTGAAACCCATCTTCTTCATTTTTTAACCAACTCGATTTTATTTTTTTGTCTATTTCTAGTTTACATTTTTACCAGTAGAAAGTAAAAAATGAAGCATTTTATAAACACTATAAAAAATATAAGCACAAAGCACAGATGTACCATCAGTCTGATAAAATTATGAAGTTACGCAATTACCCACAGACATGTGGAAAGTGGAAAACTCTTAATTTTTTCTAGAAAACTGTCCTGACTTCTATTCTTGATTTTAAAATTTACGTAAATGGCACATGTAAAATAAAATTTGTCTCTACACAGGATGTGTTTTATCCGTAAGTACTTAAAGTTGAATTTGAACTTGGCACGATCAAAGTTCACATTCATGTGTGAATATTGGATGGATTTACCTATGTAGAATGTAGATGCAACTCACGATTAAGACCAAAAAGTTGTGAGCACACTGACTTGAAACATATTCAATTCGTTGAAGAGAAAAGTACACAGTACACAATGGACAATGCAGTTTGATACAAAGACAAATCCCAGCAGCTACCTTTTTATTCCCATTCAAAATTTCTCTGTGTGATCTGATCAAGAAGAAGAAGAAAAAGAAAACGAGGCAGAAGAAGAAGAATAGAAGAAGTATATTTGAAATTACTATTTGCCACGCAATTCAAATCAAGTCCACGTTCACAGTCACATCCAAATCCACGTCCAAATTCAAATCAAGATGACGAGGAAGGGAATCCAATGGGGCGAAACAACAACCCAGACGACAGCCCTCGTACCTCGTACATGCATGCATAATGCCTAATGCTCAGCTTATATGCATGTGGCATGTCCATGGAAAAATTTGCAACAAAGTCAAAGTCAAGCAAGTCAAAAGAGCTTGTACTTTGCATCATATTTTGTATTTTGTACAGTGCACTGCAATGTAAAATAGTAGGGATAGTTGAGAGTGTGAACTTGTTCATAAGGATTGTAGTGGAAATTAGATACTAGATAGTAGATAGTAGCCCAACCGAATCCAAATCTAATGTATTGGCTATTCGCTTGTTTGTCCGACACTCTTCTGTACTCTATACTCTATACTGTGCAGCATTCATATAGTACAGAGTATACTATAAACTATAAAAGGCAGTTCTCTCTCTCCCGCTGCTTAACATTCGGAGGCCTGCCAATAGTCAATAAGTAATAATCAGAAGTGAAGCTTCCCGCTAGGTGATTGCACACTTTATTAGGGAGATTCTCTCAAGATTGAGATTTTATAGGGAACAGCTGGATGGTTTGAGGTTTGAGTTTTGAATCGAGAATCGAGAGTCAAGATTGAGAGATGCAAAACATGTGCAAAACTTTCCACGAGCGAAACAAGAACAATGCATGTGTATCAGTGTACATTGTACATTGTATATTTCCAGATCCAGCTACACTAGTGCACATGATTGTCTGTATCCATAATCTACATCTACATTCAAGATAATTTATAACCCATAGACAAGCAGAAATAGACATTTGCACCTCGTAACTCGTTCCTTTAGTTTCCCATCTTCCCTTTACAAATAGATATTGATGAATCAAGAGGAGACTTGACATTCAATCATTTTGAATGTTGGATTTTGAATACCATTGACCATTGAATGCGTGAAAGAGTGAAAGAGCGAGTGAATCTGAGATTTGAGATCTATCTGAGAATAGACAACAGAGAAGAGACAATCGTAGCCTCAAAGCTCAGCTTTATCCATTTTTCACCCTTCAAACAATCAAAATCACATACATCTACAAAGAATATTCAATACTTGAGTATTGAGTATTGAATATGGAATATTGAATGTAGACTCACTGTCATTATTTCGTCTCTGCTTGGGTTTCAAATTATATTATGTGAGTCATTTGCATCTGAGCTTGAATTTAAAATCGTCTATAGTCTACAGTCTACACTTAAACAATAGACAATACATAATAAATTTCAAGCCAAGCCTCATATCACTATCACCGCCCGAAATCTGCCACAGTATGCCAGTTTCTACTGATGTTTCTCCTAGTTGACGTTTATAGTTTATAGTGGATGACACCTTTGCATAGGTAACTTTTATTTTACCAGACACCAGCGCTTGATGCTTAATTCTTTGTAACTTGTATTTTGTGACTTGCGACGATGACACTGGGCACGCAACCACAAAAGATGAGGACTGGAATCCTGTCGTAAATTTTAATAGTCAAACTAGAAACTAGAACTAGAAATCAGGAGAAGAATAAACAAACAACAGGAATTTTTACAGCCTACACTTTAGCGTTACGCGTTACAGATAAATAAATAATTTATACCAACTATTCCAAATTCCAAATACTTATGACATGCGCTTACTGTAAATATACGGTATACCGTGAAGAATCAAGTAGGAAAAGTGTGATATTCTTGCCTTTGCTATTCCATTCAAAGTTCAAGATCAAAAACTGAAAGAATGGATTTGAGGCAGAAGACAAAATGGAAGGAAAAACTAGATAGTTGTGTTTGTTTTGTGTGATGAAGTAATACTTACTTGATAATAGAAAAAAAACTGAAATATTTCAGCTGATGTAAAATATAATTGAAACATTACTCTAGCTTTCTATTAGTTTATCTTAATGTCATTTGCGTCTTTTCTGGTTCTGGTTTTGATTCTGGTAATTATCCTATAGAACGTAAAAGTTTGTCAAGGATATTGAAAATAAAAAAACAGGATTCCCTTTTTTACGTTATTGCCATTCTTATTAGCAGATCCGATAGTAGAACAATCGCAGTAACACAGATACAAATAATTGTTTTCATTTTTATTGGACCGGTACGAGTTGAGTGAGTAATCAAACATTTTGAGACATGTTACTTTGTTTTGTCGTACGTCGTACTTCGTTCATCTTTCCTTATACACTCGTTCTTAATCGCATTTTCTCTTGAGAGATTTTTTATTCGTTCTTGCTTTCTGCATTATTGCTTTTGTATTCTGTAACTGTACATTGAATGTTGGAAATTGGACACGTTGCCTGGAAAAAACACAATGAGTGAACTAATGTCATGAATTTTCAAATAAAACCAATCAAAAGGAAGAACAAGGATTGTAATAAAAAGAATAAAAAGTAACTTTATTTTCCCCTTGCTTGGTTTGGTTTGGCTTGGTTTGGCTTGTTACTTTCCCCAGGGTCATTTACCAAACCAAAAGCAAAAGCAACGGCAGGCATAGGCTAAAATCCAAAATTTAACTGCACGTTTTCAATCAAATATCAAATGATACAGGGCTCATTCCCCACACAAGACACAAGACTCAAGACAAGTGGTGTGTGTTGGTTGTATCAATTATTATTATTCTTGTTCTGAACACTTTTTTGCTTTGTTTGTACAATGTACACTGTACAGGTTCTACACTCCATTCTTCAATCCATAAATTTGAATATAGGTACTTGGCATCTCGTGTCGTTGGTCGTTTGACGTTTGTTGTTTGTCTTTTATCCATTTTTATTATGAGCTTGTTTTATTTTCAAATGTCTATAAACCATTTTGGTTATCTTACTTTATATTATATTCCTGTACATTGTACACTGTAAATTGTACATTGTACATGTTATATAATATGATATAGTATATTATATTATTGTATTATGTATATCCCATCAATTGTCAACTGTCAACATGTTCATCGATAAAATCTCCAATCGACACATCTCTCACCATCTTGAATCTTGCCATTTTAATTTCAATCTCAATTTCAATTTGAATTTCATGCTAAACCTCGGGACAAACAGGAACACGACAATTCCCAGAATTCAACTATGATGATCCATGATGATCTTATCTCATTTTATTTTTTATTGTATTGTATTGTACTGATTGCGTATTGCGTATTGCGTATTGCAGGGTATAGTAACGTGAATAATATCTGTATGTGTGTACTTTTACATTACGTATACAATATCTAGAATTTATATATTCATCCCAACTTTGTAGGAATTAAACAGACTGCAGGCGGATTGAGTCATGAGTCATGTTCCTGTGTACATAATACAAGTACACAGTTTGTATTTTGTATAGTATGCTTTACACTTTACAACATATTTACTGTATTGTACTTGTTATCACATCACAGAGGAAAAAGAAGTAAAAGTACGATCGTTCGTATAACAATTAACAAACCAAGATAAAGACGCGTAGTGCAAAATTTCTTAGTTGGAGATTGCGTACAGTCGTATATTTGTGAAGCGTGGATACAATGTACATAAATTACAATAGAACATTTATTTGAATTACATGTACAATATACAAAATATACGGTGTATTAAAGTCATACAGTTCCAAGTTCCAAAGCCCAATAAATGATAACGAAAAAGGCTTTAATGACACAATTAAAACGTCAGACATGAAAATGCACCTAGTTTAGGGTTTTAGTTTACAGTATCCAATTCAACCATCACATTGTACTGTGTACTTCCACTTCTGTTGACAAAAACAATAAAAAAGTCAATGCGTCTCGTACTGTGCATAAAAATTTGGAGCATGTCATGAAAATGTGTGTTAAATGTTAAATCCAAAACTCAAAAGTTGATTTTAATTTTTAATTTTTGTCACCAAACCCTTTCAGTTTAGAGTTTAGAGTTTAGGTAATGCCCATATTTCATGTTCACCCAAACTGTAACTCTGTATCATGAATCATGAACATATTTGTATTTGAATTTTGAATTTTGAGAGAAGGGCACAGAGGAGTATTTATTGGCTATTGGTTGTCGTATGTTGGATGCATATGTACAATGTACATACGTTACTTGTTCATTTATTACTATGATTACGAATTTTGAATTGTAAAGTCTGTAAAACATGCAAGTTGTGTAAATTGTAAGTGTCGCAGATTGTTGTGGAGGATGCCATAAAAATTACACCCGAGTGAATGTTGAATGCTCAACGCTCAATTCTCAATGCTCATATAAAACACAACATACAACGTCTAATCCACGCTTTGGCCAACACTCTGCACGTGTGAGCGACAGTTTTAATGATAATGACAATGACTTGTATTTTCCATTCCGTATGAAAATTTCATAAACGTCTTGCGTCTAGATTCTTGAGTCTTGAGGTTTTACTCTCTTGTCTTACCTAACAATTTCCATTCTAAAACATGCATAATTTCTTCACCTACAGCTTTACCATTTACCATTCACGCTAATTTCTATTTCTATTTTCAACTATTATATTTACTACTACGCTCTGAACAATGTATTTTTTAAGCTAAAGTCATTTCACAAAACGGAAAACGGTTAAAGCTACAATACAAAATACAAGATAAAAGACTGGTACGAATTTGCTTGTCAGTTTTTAGGTGCCAAAATTTAGGAAAATCGTGTCTGTTGTCAACTGTCTAAGTAACTGTCTGTAGTCTGTACAACATTTATGATACATATGTGATCAATGCGTTTAAGAAAGTATAAAGAGAGTATGACACATTCGGTAGTAATACACGATACACATTCTTATGCAGCTACTGGAGTACGTAGATAATCAATAACAAAATATAAAACGACAGAGAATCGTATTTATAAATATAAGTATAATATTTATTTATATTATCTCGCTACAACTTTTCAACTATTCACCAGACAAGAGTCTCGTTTCACAATTCTTACTGTCTGAAGTCTACAGTCTGTACTGTTCAAGCAGTAGTCTGGAAATTCTAAAATAGATTTCTATTTCTGTGTTTTAAAAATTAAAACATAATACTACATAACCAACATTCTGTTTTTTAAAGTTAGGTTAAATAGTATTACTGTCAAACTTCAAAGTTAAGAATATAAGTGCAGTTAGTGTGGATTGCAGATTGTCAACAGTGACTGGTTACTGCCAAAAAGCAAAAACAAAAGACAAATGGAAAACATCTAAGAAGAAACATGGGTGCTGAAGAGGATGCAACGATTCTCCCTTTTATAAAAAGATCATCATCTTCATTTAAAGGTTCTATGAATTCCCTCAATTCAGGCACTGGAAGTATTCTCATGTCCACACCATACACACAACTCACCATTATTGGAAATTTATGTGCACATATAACATATATGTATACAGTATACACATGTTTAATGTGTATATGTTCATACGAAAGATGCATCTCATTAGTGATTCATGTACCAAATAGAAATGCTAAGTAAAAGAAATGCTCTACATTTTTATTGTTTATTTTTTCAAAATTCATTTCAGATTCGGAACTGGAGATCACTGGAAAAGACTGAAATTTTTTTATGCTTCACGACAGCCGTGGCTTTAATTAGTTTTTTGGTTTTCTCTCTGCGGTCGTACTATCTTGGCGATTCTCTGGAACTGGTTGTTGCTGTGCTTGTTGTTGCAAATTCTGGTACGGATATTTCATTGTATTCAACATCCCATAAAATAAAAAATGCATCAGCTGGATTTACTAATACTAGTTATGTGTTCTGTGTATTCTACATGTGTGTAAATACGGGAATCTAATAATAGTTCTCATTTTATGTTCCTAGTTTTTATACTGTTTTATCTTGTACATGGAATGTTTATTGAAGAACCCTTTGAGATTTTCTCGCTTGGACTTTCTATCAGCCTAGTAGCTGTTCTTTTCTTTTGCAGCTATTTCACAGATATAACAGAGGCTTTTGCAAAACAATGGCCTTTAAAGGTAATTGAAATAATTAATAAACTATCCACTATTCAGGGATGTGTAACTGCAATTCTGAATTAGTTCAATATCAAAGTACTTAAAATGCACAAACAGTAACAACAATAATAACAATAACTACTGTAATTCAGACTATGGATTATTTGTTCGTCCTCAATACAAACAGGCGTTTGCTATTTTAGCCTCAGTTTGTACAGTCTCAACATTTTGTACTACACTTTTTTTTTATCCTGGCGATATTACGCAAGCAATCGTTTAGTATTTAAGATTGTTGGTGCAGAAAGGAAACTCTAGAAAATATGCAAACAACTTTTCATGGCCCAATCAGTTCTTGCATTTAATGGACAATTTTCATTAACTCTCCTTTGGTTTATTCTCGTTCCTGGTCGAGGATTCAACTTTAAAACAACTGAAGAGTACGTTTATTTTTGTATCGTTTTTCTTCTCTCCGCCATACGGCTCGTTGTTGGATACTGTGCCGTAAGTATGAAGAAAATCAAAAGCAGGCTATTCGCTACCTTTGTAACCATGATATATTATTATCATATTTTATTTAATGCTACTTGTGACGAATTTTGAAAATATGACACAGATGCGACGTGAAAGTTCCTGGATGACCGGACTTCTTTGGGGAATGAGCATTCCAGATTTTATATGTCGTTCGCCTTCTTCATGTAGCAATTCTGCAGATAGTCAGTTGCAAGTGCAATGTCGTGAATCTCAGTATGATCATCTCTGCGGTTGCCTGTCTTGTGTCCGATGCCTTGCTCATTGGCATCTCAGTCTGCGTCTTTTCAAATTATGGCAACAAACTATCGGACAGAGGTATTTTTGTAGTAGATCATAAAACAAGAACAGAACGACCTATGATTTAATATTGTGTATTTTATGCAAGAAATATAATGTTATTGGTTTCATAATATTCTTCCACATTTATTTTGTCAAGTGTACGGACCGCAGGATGACAAAAGTAACGAAAGTCAGCCTTTAGTGAGTTCAACATCACCGAATCCTACACAAACGTATCATGCGTTTGCTGTAGAGTCTGAAATAGAGAACGACGTCAAGACAACTACTCAGTTTCGTGAACGCGGATTAGTGTAGTTCTTTTAATGTGCAGAACTAGTAATAGTGATTTCATGAGTGACTTTTTTAAATGTCTTTTTGTAAATATTTAAAACACATATTATTAACCATACAAGACATCGCAGACATCAGATAGAAAATACACAATGCACATAAGGAACATGTGCAAAAATATTTTCTTGTCAGTAGAAAGTATTCTTAGAGATAACAGAATATTTTCATCCTTGATTCAATAAAAGTCCCCATAATATAATATTATCAAAATTCCGTTAATAAATGCCACCAAATTTTATTTCTTCCAACTTTCAAAAAATCCTTTTATCCGTACATCTAATTTTATATGTTTATTATAGAAACTTTTTGCAAAAATATAAGCAGAAACATAAAAAGAAACTTAAAACAATAAGTTATGACAAAAGTCTATAAACGTAAAAGCTTTTATATGGCTTATGGTTTTATGGTAAAATATAGAAAGAAATGGTCAAAAGATAAGCAATGAAATGGGCAAAAAGAAAGGAAACTGTGGATATTTTTCTCATCATGCATCAAAAACAACGAAATTACCAAAGTCTGTTTTCTGTTTTCTGGTTTCCATGCGAGTCACATTGTCAGTTGACTACAACACAACACAAGACATCAGAAAAGACAAAGTAATGTGAAATTGAAACTGGAAATTAATCCTCTTCCCGACATTTATACACACTTACATAAGTAATGATGTCTTATCGCTCTATCTCTCTATCCATTGAAAGCAATCAGCCATTAGTATTACAGCACACAGTGAAAAGGTAAACGTACATCGTACACTGCACATGGGAAGAAATAAAAGGTGCTTTTTTTGTAGAAAACACGTAAAATTTACTCAGGATCCAAGTATTATAAAATTGTACGGTGTACAAAACAAAATGTGGTGTATAATCTCTACTGATAGAATATGAAAGATAAACTGTCAAATTTTCAAATCTACTGCATTACATAAGCCATAAATCCCGTCATTTGCTATTTATTTGCTTCATTTTTATCTAGGGTCGTGTACATTGCATATATCCAGTATCCAGTATGTGTGCGGATAAGGGAGCGAAGGGTATACATATATACAAAATCAACTTGCTCAAAATTCAATTGACTTTCCTTGCAAAAAAAAACATAGAAATGGTTTCTAAAATTTTAATTTTTGAAATTGTGATACACAGTTAGTTTTTTTCAATAATTGTTGGTGTCGTTTGATATTTGATGCTCACATTTTACGTGTATAATCCAGAGTGATTATTATTGTCCCGAGTACCTTAGAAAAACGTAGAAAATGTGAGCACAGTAACTGCATGCAATATAGAATATAGTGCATGATGCATGAGGGAAAAATTTGAGGAAGAATTTGACTCATAAAAAATCATAGGGATCTAATCCTTCATTCACGTTTGTTGTGCTTTCTCGTTCATTCACATCCACATCCAGATTCAAGTGAGGCCAGAACTAAGAACCAAAGCATACATATTACACTTGCTCGTATCTCGTATCTCGTATGACTTGTTTTGAGCTCATACCTACACGAAACTGCTCGGCACCTTTAAAACACTTAAAACACTACTAGATGTAGAAAAAAAGTCGGCATTTTCTCATGAGTTCTCATCTTCTCCTATGACTCGGTCTTTGGTGCTTGGTGCTTGTGGGTTCATCTTCCGTTCACCAAATAATATTTGACAAGCTTCGTGCATTAATTAGCAACTAGCTGTCATATCGATGTGACACGAACAATCAACCATTTTTTAGTTCTCACGAGATTCTCGGCCGTCTTCTTCTTGTTCTTGTGTTTTGCTTGCTTCACTTTTCAGTTTCAGTACCCGATACTCTCGAGCACAAAGCACAAAGCACAATACAATACAATGCAATACAATATTTCAAACTTAATTTCATTCTCGTGTACTAATACCAATTTGAGTTTTGAGTTTGAGTATTGAGTTTTGAGTTGAAGCCGGTGTCAATATATCAATTCTTAGCACATATTGGACTGGACATGATACTTATCCATTTTTCAATCTTCTTTTTAAAGCAAACTGGTAGTAGACTGCAGACTATAGACTGTAAACTACACACATAAAATGAGTTTTTAACAGGCTTTTAAAACAAAAATTGATTGGCCATTCATTCTCTTATTTTTTCTTACTGCACTGTCTGTCTGGTGTCTAGTGTACATTATGTTTTGTAAATTGTAAGCTCCAAAATTCTCTGTATGATGAAGACAACATGCGTACAAAAATGTGAACATGTAAAATGTACAATGTTTAAAGTACAATGTACAATGTGCAGACTACAGAGTTTGGAAAAGAAAAGGAAGAAATAAAAACAAAAAGAGTGTGAGTAACCGGAAAGAGCATAAAATTTATGATAATTTAACCATATAATGAAAAAACTCATATAAATGGACGTGATGGAGAATGGAAATGGAAACGAAATCCATGTAAAAATCTAACGTTTCCTTCACATGGTCATCATCTTGGTCATTTTTATCAAATGAACCGGACATCATTTTATCATATGGAACAAACAACAAACAACTACAAAATACACGCATTAAGCATGCTCAATTACTCTGTGGTACGTGAGAGTCTAGAGTCTAAAGTCTTGAGTCTTGAGAAACTATTTATTCTTTACGTAACTCAAGAGGATATTATGACAATAGACAATAGTAATAATAGCTTTGTGCGTCGTTGTAGCCATCAAAAAATAAGAGATTTTTATCTCCTTTTTATCCAAATAAAAATAATTTTATAAAAAATACATAATATCTATATTACTTCAAGTGCTTTGACTTTGTTTCTATTGTCTTTGTGGTGTTTGTGAAGTTGGTTGTTGGTCGGTTTCTGCTTATTTATGCACAAGTTGACGTTTCCAGTAAAAAAGTTGAGGATATTGCATAACAAGTGTAAACAGATTTTTTAAAAAGACCATTGACCAGTTGCATACAGTCATATACATGGAAGGCACATTATATGCTTAAAACTTCCATGTCAACTCTCTCAATTAGAATTATGATTGTTTATTGAAGTTATGATTTGATATTATAAGATGCGATGTGGTCCTTATGGAGATTTCAATTTCAAATTTGATTGACTGTACTCAACTTTTTAGCATAATCATTTATCTGCAATCTTTTTCATCTCATAACTCATAACTATGTAATTTCTCATGTTTTATCCACCTGTACAAAACTACATACGAGATTTGAGATACATAATACTTAATACACAATGCACAATACACAACAATCCGTTCCTCCACCACTTTCCAATACACAACAATGTACAACGTACTTGAGATTTATGAAACGAGAAATTTCACAAAGGAAGATACCATAGCTCAGTGTTTTAAGGATTCTAAGCATGACTTTTGAAAATGATTTTGTGTGCATCTCTTGTTTTGTTTTGTTTTTGTTCTTATTGCGACTGGACTAAGGCACAGGTTGACTAGAGAAGAAAGGAGAGAATGAGATTGAAAGGATGGCTCTGGCTCTGGCTTTGGCTCTGGCTCGTGACTCCAAGTATTATAACATGACCCGAAATTTGACACAAGGTGGGAGATCAGTTCTCTCTTGGAATATGGAATACGGAATATGGAATAGGTATAAAATGGAACCGAGTGGAACATGGCTTGTTCTCTCTACATCAATCGAGTTATGACCGATAGACCATCATTATCATCATCATCATCGTGCATGAAATGCTAACAAGTTGGTTTTAAAAAGCCAATCCTTTCATAATATGA
Organism: Sminthurinus aureus; assembly: GCA_034698265.1. Taxonomy (NCBI): domain Eukaryota; kingdom Metazoa; phylum Arthropoda; class Collembola; order Symphypleona; family Katiannidae; genus Sminthurinus; species Sminthurinus aureus. The sequence goes on along the minus strand of JAQGBH010004205.1, from coordinate 4,989 downwards.
TAAAGAGAATAAAGAATATAGAATATAAAATAGCCATCATCCACAATCAGTATTCTGTATATGGTTGAAAATTGAAAAGACAAAGTCCCAGCCGACTTTTCCATTCCTTTTTTCACTCTTCTCCTTTATGCCTTTATTCTTTATTCTTTCTCGTCATTTTTATCACATCAATCCGATCAAACCTTTTCTCTTCTCTTCTCTAGTCTGTCGACTCAAGATCTAAAGTGCACAAGTACTCTAGAACTCTAGAGCTCTGGAGCTCAAGAGTCAAGAGTAAAGAGTATCAAAAATCAAAAGACAATACTAAATACATGAACAGCTCAAGATACTGGTACATTATATAAACAAAAAACAAAACGTAACTACATCACTTGTCATCATCACGTTCCTCCGACATCTGACTCATACCTTATACCTCATACCAAGCTTTATTCATTTGACCAATGAACTGATACCTTCAATCTTCAATCACCATTGTTAGAATTCAATCAAGATGACAATTAGCAAATTATTTCTACCATCAACTATTCAGTTTGTTTCGCTTCGCTTCTACATACAATACATTTCTCTCCAATCAATTATCTAACGAGTGCAATGTACAATGTACATTATACAATAGAAAAGAAAAGACCGGATTCCTGATTTTACTAATTTTCCTGGAATTCTAAGTTTCTCTTTATGATGGAAAAATGAGCTGAATTGAGTTGAGTTGAAATGTGTTGAGGTCACTGCCAAAAATGATTAGTTCTTGGAATTTTAGCAGGAAAACAAGATACACCATGTACAAGACACATTTGTTTTGTACCATGTATTACTCATTTCTCATGCATTGTGTTTTGTATAGTTTGTAGTTTGTGTAATAAAGATGTAAGAAAGAAAAGTTGAAAGAATAATACAGTACTCATGTCAAACTTGAAATGAAGCATATTCTCTATTCTCTATTGTTGTTTACTCCTTATTTTGGACAATTCTAGGAAAAAATTCCAAAGTATAAATTATGAATTATGACCAAAAAACCAATGACATGACTGCAGCTAAAAAAACAGCAATAACTATCACATCACAGTTGACGGTATCGTACATCGTACTTTTGTATTTGGTAGTTTGTAGTTTGATAAATATGGAAATGTAAAAAGTCCGCTCCTGTTCCCTTTTGGACTCAATTTTTGTATGCACTTTGTAGATTTTAGATGTCTTAGTATAATATTTTGTATGTCATTTAAAAACTCTTACTTGGAATTTGGGTTTCTATTGTGAATTGTAAATTATGAATTAGGAATCATAAAGAGTGGTCACTGTCAACCCATAAAAGAATATCACATGCGTACAAAAATACCAGATACTTTATGAGAGTCTAGAGTCTAGAATCTAGAGTCTGTATTAAAAAAGGGAGTGACTTGAAGGCGCATCAATATACAATGCACAATGTAGACTGTAAGAAAGAAAAAAAATCATGAAAGTCCCCTTTGAATACTGTGACTACTTTGGCTACACTACTTCAATGCACTGGTTCATCTTTCATCTTTTTTTGAGGAATCTTATCGCTCATCCCATCAAAATTTAATAATCATACAGTGTACACAGTACACAATACACAATATGATACAGAAACCCAGGCGTTTTACAGGACATCGTACACAAGTACACAAGCAACAAGCAGCGCTTTCAGGGCTTTTATCACAGGAATACTAAAATTACGAGAAAAAAAAGAATTTCATATCCCTCCCACAGGAATGTAAATAAATTGTTTATTTATGTTACATTATCTATTAACTATCAACTGGTACGCACTACATATACACATTTACACAAGAAAAGAAAGTATGTAATATGCATCACGCGTAATGTAGTGTAATAAAAAGAAGGTACTTTTTATTCTGTCCATAATGCATGTAGCTTGAATTTTTAGCTGGCGGGCTGAGACTATTTGAAATTCTTATTGTTATTTAGACATTAGACATTAGACAAGTCTGAGTCTGAATTTGGGTTTGAGCCCTTAGTAAGCCTTAAGCCTTCAAATTTTGAATCTTTAAATTCTTCGGTGGATATGACCAAGAAATGATAAGAGATCTTCACTCCACAGTCCACAGTACAAAGTCCGCGTCACAACGAAGAACGGAGAACGAAGCACACCGCATTTAAGTTGGTCGCTCTCATTCCATAGTCGGTCTTGAGTCTTTGGGGGATGAGCATTGAGCATTGAAGACAGAATAAGATTACAGATTGAAATGGGCGTTTTTTCTCATCTTCATCCTCATCTTACACAATCACAGAGAGTGACATAAGAAGACCGTGGTTAAATTGAAAGGAGGGAAAATGCTTTTTTCATGATTGCACTAATTTCTAAATTGTCTACATTCTAGATTCTACGTTCAAAATTCTACATAATATCTGTGTAAAATGTAATATGGACTAAAATGGGATTCACCCATCATCATTTCGTTCTTATTTCTTATGCAACTAGCAATCATATCAGGCCGTAATAAAAACAATTAGTTGGTTTAATTCATAAGCATATTGATATAAATGCCGAATTCTTTGAAATAATAATAAGAGAGAAATATTTCCATCATTGTCATGTAAATCTGAATACAAATACAAATATGAATGTGAGATTCAAACTGACAAGAATGCATAACGCTCGTGGGTACTTTTACATTTTACAAAGTGCACACTTTTATCCCGTGGAAGGAATTGGAATTCCTCCCTCTCTCTTCTCTTTTACATTCATGTCTGTCTAATGTCTAATGTCTAATTGTAAGTATTAAGTATACATTATACATATTTTTGTAAATACGTTAGGCTCTTGATTCTGGATTCTTGATTCTTGATGAAAAAATGGACATTGCTGTCTCTAATTGAAGCAATGGCTATGAGCTATGACCATGCATGCGTAATACAGAGGATAAATAATACATAATATATTTTATATTATGAGAAGACAAAGATTATGTTTATACAACCACGATTATACTTTTTTCAGACCACGATAGTTTTCTATGATGTATTATGTCTGTGTACCTTCATCGACTTGTTCTCACTCAAGTCAGCTCAACTCAACTCAACTCAAAAGTCTACTTTATTCTAAATTCTATTCTGCGTGCCATTAGCTTTACATTAGCTCTCATACTTGTTACTTGTTAGTTGTTGGTTGTTGGTTACATGTCGCTTTTATCTGGTGAGTTAATTGTCGCAAAAGTAGAGCCTGATGGAAAAACTAATTTCCCATGAAGAGTAAAAAATGAGGAGGGAAAAAAGAGAAAAAGTAGATGGAACATGCAAGTAAAACGCGCAATGTATAATGTACCTTGTTCCTTGTTCGTTATATGCAGTAAAGTAATATAATAGAGAATAAAGAGGAAAATTTAGCGAGACGAAAGAGTTGCACATTGTAAATTGTAATGAAAAGCTCAGTCTCAAGACTCAAGACTCAAGTGAATGGCAAAATGTAATATGTGTACCTGGATTGTAAAATGGATAGTGGATAATCCAAAGGAAAAAGCTCATGATTCAAGACTCAAGTCTGTTGAGAGTGGCTCTAGTAGAAAAAAACAAAAGAAGGAACAAAAAGATAACAAGGTGGGAACACCAACCACCACCAACTTGATGTTTGCTCTTCCTAATCTTTCTCCATTCTTCTCCTTCTCCTACTCTTATGCAATGTGTAATGTATTTATATATATACTTTTCTTTGACTCCTTATTGTCTCCGGCTCTGTCTCTGTCTGTGTCAAAAGACGAGGAAATGGGAGCTAGTTTGAAAAAATGCAGCGTAGTGCAGTGCAGGGCAATTCAATGAATGACGAGCATCATGATGAATAAATATCAACAACTATTGTTAACAGCAGCAACAGTATAAAAAACGCCAAAGGACCTTTTCTTTCTACTTTTCATTTCCAAATCCATTTCCATTGCTTCCTCTGTACAAAGAGTATAGAATGAAAACTAAAATGCAAGTCCAAGTTCAAAGTCAAACTTGGATTTGATTTAATTTACTTAGCTTTGATTTGACTAGACTAACTTTGAAGCATCAAGCATTGAGTTAGAAAACAACAATTCATATTATTAAGAAAAAATCCTGTGTATTATGATGTGAAGAGTTGTGTTGAGTTTTGAGTCTCGAGTCTCGAGTCATGTCAAATAACTGTCGTCTCTCTCTCTCTCTCTCTCGTTCTGTCTACCAGTAGTTTTATGAAGTTGCCAAATGATCCTGACAACAAGAAAAAGAAGAAGAATAAGAGGTAGAAAGTTGGTTTCTCTATTTTATTCCACTTTATTCCAGTCTATTATATATTATATGGGATTCAAAAGTCAAGATTCAAGATTCAAGGAAGTCTCTTGATTCTTGATGATATGATATGATATGATATGATGTGATATGATATGATAAATCTTAATGAATGGCCCTAATAAAAGAGGAATTGGAGGAGATGAGAGTCAGTGATAAGAGGAGACGAAGAAGATGATAAGATGATGGAATGCACTTGTGCACTTGATTCTTGTTTGCACAGTCGATTGTTCAAAATCCCAATTAAGATTAGCATAGCACTACACTTTACATTCATCCAACTTTATTAGGGCTGCGGACAGCTCTCTCTGTCTGTCTCTCTCGCTCTTTCTCTCTGTCCCTGATCTTGCAACCAACATCCAACTGTAATTCCAAAATACGAGCTGTCCACCGTTAATATAATACAGTAAGTAGTAAATAGTGAATAGTGAGGTCTTAATACTTATAAAAACGCAAAACTTCTTGAATGGTGCAATTAAAATGATCAGCAAGCCTCTCATTCAGATTTGAATTTTAAAACCATGTAGTGCATATTACATTACGTACCGTATTATACATTATAGTGCAATTTACATTTGGCATTTTTAGGAAGCGAAGCTGAGTATTGTTTTCGTAAGATACGGCTGGCTGGGTGTGTACATTGGGGTAATGTGAGACAACGAAACTAGCGCCACCTAGCGGGAAATTTTTTAACTAGTCAGC
>JAQGBH010004204.1:0-17485 GCA_034698265.1 Sminthurinus aureus | reverse complement strand
GTGAATGCGAGTGAAGTCTAAAATGATCAAAATAAACTAGAGTAAAAATACAGGATTCTATAGATGCCTTCAAAAGACACCAAATAAGCATCAAGATTTTAGAAAAGCATCCCGTTTTCAAGTTGAAGACTTTCAAATCAGAGAGCTGTAATCGTTTTCTACTCATTTGCCAACATTGCAAAGAGCTCAATCACAAACCAGTGAATTTTGGAGGGAAAACCCTGGGGCTTTTCTAAAATCTTGATGCTTATTTTGTGTCTTTTGAAGGCATCTATAGAATCCAGTATTTTTACTCTAGTTTATTGTACTTACGTTTCCAATTTTTACAGCTAGATTTTGGCAGGTTGGAATTTTACTGGCTATTTCCTGTGTTGTTCTAAGATGCACTTTTAGTGTAGCCAAAAGTGCTTTTAATGCACTTTTCAAAGGTTCATCTCCTGTTTCACTACAAGACTGTTTACAATTAACAATTAACAAAAGTATAAACATAAAATATAAAAATAACACGTTGAATTTTCACTATATAGAACTCGAGTAAAGTTTTAATAAAAAACAAAAGTACAATCAAAAATCAAAAACATTGTCTGATTTACCTGGTTAATTTCCATGTCCATGTTCAAGAACGGTGTCTGAGGCTGTACTTGCTCTTGTTCTTCTGATTGTTCATCAATATTTGAAGTTTGTTCATCTTTAATTTTAGGAATTGGGACGTAATCACATTCCATCTTTATTTTCTTGAGGTTTGGATTGATATATGCGGGAGGCTGCTGCATTCGCTTCTACACACAATAAATGTACATAGAAAAATAAATCAAAATACAAAATTCAAAATTCAAATACATTCCTGTCGTCCAGCGCTCAAGATTGGTTTATTAGCCATTGGGACAAAATTTACTGGACAAGAAAAAGTAAAAGGCAAAATCATAATTAGATTTGGCTCAAGTACAAAACTCACCGTTCTCATTGGCTCAATTTCAACATGCTCATCTTCGTCATGGCCTCGAATTCTTAACTTTGAGAGGAACAAAGATAGGAAACGCAAAAACATTTAAAATGTAAACAAGTTAAAGTAGTAGAATCTCTTGAGCAGTGCAACAAATTTAACACTTTAAATGCCAAAAGCCGAACACATTAAATTAATTCTCACGTTATAACGAGGAGCAGTTGATGTTGATGAAGATGGCCCAGGAACATTTGGTTCACTTATTTGATCTGTGCCACTCATATTTCTCTACACTTGACGTAGACAAAAAAATGAATTAACTGTTGTTTGTACCATACACAAACATGAAAATAAGCAGATAAAAAATCCACCTACAACGCTAAAGCCTGGATCTTGGCACAAATTTATGGTAAGTATCAAATTATCACAGTCAAATGTCAAATGTTAGTCAAATGTATGGACTTTAAATGTGCACTTCAAAATTAATACGCAGTTAAAGTTTTGTCTGCACACATGTTGATTTTGATTCTCCGTTATTTGTATTATTTATTATTTATCAAGTACTTTTGAATTCTTCTATGAATCCATGCTGAATAGATTGAACTTGTGAAACATTACACAACAAGACACTAATAACTTGATGCTGTCATAAATCATCCAAAATACAAAACACAAAACAGAAACGCAAAATGTAAATGTAAAATTTAAACAAGACAAGAGATTAAAATAATTTGGGCGCCACATGAGCGAGAATGTCTTTTGAAAAATATTTTAGATTTAATAAAATGCACATATACAGTAGTATAGTAGAAAATAGTATTGTTGTGCAAGTGTGTGTGTGTGTGTGTGTGTGTGCTGTTTTACTCAAATCCGTCTACTTTCTACTCTCTCTAGTCTACAGTCGACAGTCACAGCCTACAACGTACAGTTTTTGTACCACTAAATTATCAGTCTGAATGAGCTTTGAATTTTGAACTTTGAATTTTGAGTGTCATTCTCTAGTTGGAATTTTAAACTCACTTATTGTTGTGTTTTTGTTTAGGTAGTTTGTACTTCAATCTGCATGAAGAGTTGACATAAACAAAAGGAGCACAAGGTATAGAAAAGTGTGTAGAAAAAATAGCCGCTGGAATTTTCCGTGCCTCCAGCCTCCAGCTGTTCAATCCACTCCAGTTTAATCCAGTTCAATCCAATCCAAAGTGGTCTAAATATAGAAAAAGTACCCAAAACTCAAAACTCGTAGCCTGAAAAGGTATGAAGTCACATTTTCCTCAACTCGTATTAAATTCCAAGCTAGAAAAGTCTTTAGCTTCAGAAACCTAAAATTACAGTCCAGTTCGTCGTTCGTCAATCGTCAATAAATTTGTGATTAATGTTGATTTAAATGCCAAACCAAAGGAAGGGAAGACTTGAGAATTGTTTATATTTTGTGTCTAGTTTGTAGTTTCTAGTTTCTAGTTTGGAAATTGAAAATTGGAATTGCAGCGTATTGTTTTGTTAATTGTACAAGAGCACTCCACTAACAAAATGAAGTAAACTTGAGAATCAATACTGGCAAAATAAATCAAGATTTAGATAGTATCAAATTTTCAAAGTTTAAACTCCAACTTCCAACTCTCAGCTTGGATCAAAGAACAGTCAAAGAAATGGGCTCGACGATTAATGATTTGCCTCCCGAGGTAAAACGAATCACTCACCTTTTCTATTTCTATTCCTATGAAACTTATTTCAACTAAAGTGAAAATTTTCATGTGCGTATTTTTTGTTTGATATTTTGATATTTTTGGATAGATGCTGACGGAAATTCTGAAATGTGTGGACACTCAGAGTCTCTTCGAGTGCCGTGAGGTCAGTAGCTATTGGAGTGAGATTTCAAGTGGGGTTTTATGTCAAAGAGCTGACAACGAAATATCCTTTGAATATAATTCGCCCAATGGCAATGGATTTTTGGCTCTGTTTGACAAAAGTCTCGCGGAATTTTTAGAGTGCATGAAAGATTGTAAAAATGTTCCATTTGCTCAGTTCAAGTTTTTGGTAAAAATCTCCAAGAAGCCACAGGAATTTTTCCAACATAAAGATTGGATTCAATTCCTCTCGGATTTTGCTCCTTCCGACCAAAAACAAAAGCAAAATCAAAACCAGCAGCAAAAGCAAAACCAAGGCCAAAATCAAAACCAGAAAACACAGATGAAATATTTGGAACTAACTTTTTCATCTTTTGAAAATCCAAATGCGTTCAAAATTTCAATGGAGAAATTGACCAATTTGCTCCAGACCAAACTTGCTCATCTCAAAGAATTTGGTTTGGATTTCTCCCCCGAAATTCCCCCTTCAAAGATCAACTTGATTCCAGATAAAGTTCAAGTTCAAAATCGCATTTTTCCCCAATTAAAAACAATTCACCTTGTTGATTCCATGTTTTCAAAATATCCCGGAATTACAAAACATCTTTTGAATGGGGCGGTTAATTTGAATCGTATTTCTTTATTTTCCGATGCCTCAAAGTTGACCGCTGAAGTCTACCGCCTTCTTGTCTGTCTGGGAAAACTGGAGCTTGTAAAACATATTGAGATTGACTTCAATGACAATTTTCTCTCGGCAATTAAAAAATATCCAGTTCCGGCGGAAGCGTTTGAATTGGAAGAGCTGAAAGTGAAAACCAGTTGCTTTCTAAAACCTCCAAAAGTGCATTACAATTCCGATTCGGATTCAGATTCGGACCCACATCCAGATCCCAAAAAGTTGACCAATGCTACAAATTTCCTTTCAGCCCTTTTGGAATCCCAGAAAAACACTTTAAAAACATTACATTTTCAACCCTGTGGATTTTTATACGACAAAAATAGGCATGAGAGTCTTCGGCTTCCGACCTTCAAAAATCTCAACTCATTAGGAATGGCTGAATTCAATCCGCAGCATTATTATCCCACACCATTTTTCCCTCGGAAAATTCCATCTTTGGACATTTTCACAACTGTAAATTCTTTGGGTATGCATTTGAATTTTGAATTTTCATTTCTCGGGTCAATTTTAATTCTGATTTTAATCCAATCAATTATTTTTTGTACTCCACCGCGCAGATTTGAGTATAACGAACTGGACGGCTGCATTTCCTCACGACGATTCAATTCCTCGTCTTCTAAACTTGAGAAATCTGACTGTAGAAGAAAAATGCATGAGTCAAGATGGAGTCCGGAAGGTGGCGCTGCTTTGTCCAAATCTCACCAACTTGTACATCAGTCGTTCTGTAATTCTCAAATTTTTCCACACATTTTCAATTTTACATATAACCATTGTTTTCAACACTGATTTGAAAAACATTGTTTTTAAATCTCCATGGCAACGCCAAATTTTTGTTGTTTTTATGCAGTATGATTTAAAAAGAATAAATTAGTAACTAAATTCCCGTTTTTCATCCAGGAACGTGTTCTGTTTGATGATTCACGACATGTCAACTTTTTGCTCGTGGGTCGTTCAATTTGGACTGAGATGACACAACTCGAGTCTTTTGAGATTGACTTGGATTTGGATTTACAAGAAAATGATCCGTTATCTTTGGACTCTTGTTTTACTGGGATTTCCGTGGAAAATTGTAGGCGTCTCTTTGAAGTCAGTGAGGCGAAAAAGACGTTGGAAAAGTATGGATTCCAGCCAAATGTGCCAGAGCTCAAAATGACTAGAGAACATGCCTCAATTTTTGACATGAAAGGTAACTGAATAACTAAATTCTCAATTTGTGTGTCAAAGTTTTAAATTTGAAATATTTTTCTGCTGACTGATGATGATTAAATTAATGAGAATTTGAACCAAATTTTGTGTAAAAATTCTTTTTCTCTCTGTATTTTGTATTTATTTAGAATTGAGAAAATTAGTGATAAATCTATTTTCCAACAACAAACTAGAAGTAGAAACGGAATACAACATTGTCAACAACAAGTGGACGTGGATAAGTGAACAATATGCCTTCAAAGACCTGCCTCATCTCAAACCGAAGCAAAAGGAAGCGAACCTGAAACTTCCTGGATCTAATGTAGCTTTTTGAATATTGAATATTGAACGTCTCTTTTCTTTGTGCTGTGCCTTTTGTGGATATGAAATCCATGGGAATGAAGCGTTTTAATGGAATTTTAGACTAAAAATTGTGCTCTCTGCTGTATACATTTTTGTATTTGTATTTTCTTCAGAATTTTGTTTTTCACCTCAATATTTTTTTATATTGAGGATCACCTAATTTAAGTATTATGGACGTTGGATTTTCAGAAAATGTTTAAATAAAATAAAAAATATTTAACTTTCACTTTTTATGACACACATTAACCTACTAAAACGCAATTGCAACTGAATTGATTTTAATTAACTACTCTCTATATAATTTACTACGTTATTTTCAAAAGTAGGCCTTTTTATCGGCTGTCAGTGGTTTTAGGTCAATTTATTTCAAGGTGCTGAAATCGAAAAACCATGAGCAACACCGAGTTGTCAAGTCTAAGTTGGTAAAAATGGCCAAAAACGCTCTCTGGGGGGGTCTTTAACTACTCTCTATATAATTTACTACGTTATTTTCAAAAGTAGGTCTTTTTATCGGCTGGGCATAGTCTTATAAACAAAAAGCTGGTAAAACTGGAACAATTCTTGGCGTAAAATTTTTAATATTTGAACACGGAAATTGTTTTAACTCGCAAGCACGAAAATTTTCCATAGAATCATAGAGTTTGAAAAACCTTAGTTTTCAATGTTGAATTATTGGATTCAGAATTCAGACGAGATTTTAAATTTCCACTAGCAGTTTTTCTAGGTTTTATTAAACGTTTTTTGGTGTATGTGCTACATGAGATTATAACTTATGTATGTATTGAAAATTAAAAGGAATTAAGGGTTAAAATAAATCCGAACCTCAGAATAAAGTCTTTCTTTTTCCACGAAGGTCTTAAATTCATACAGTTGATCCGCTTCCAGGAATTTCCCTTTCCCTTCTTTAAATATCCCTTGCGCCTTTTTAACATTCACAAAACACGGAGCAGGAAACACACAATGTGTTTTAGCGACATTAGTTCTTTTGTGGTTCAGCGTAGCCAGCACGCGAGTTGATTCGTTCTTCATTTGGACTCTTGATCTAAAAATATTTCTTTTGTGCGATTTTATCGGAAAATTGGCTTGCTACTTTGACTTTGGCAAAATGAACACCGGCGACAAAGTAACAGAGGCAGAAATGCCTTCTGCTTACCAGTGCGCGACGTGTCCTTATTCAACACAGGTGCTCAAGAATTACAAACTCCATGTAGAAAATCACTCTCTCGAAAAGCGGTTCAAATGCACCAAGTTGAATTGTGCATTCAAGTGTAAATCCAAGTCTGGTGTTGATAAACACGTGCAAAATTTGCATCTGCCTGAATCAGCTTCTCGACAGTTTCTCTGTTCACATTCTGGATGCTCGTACATTGCAAAGCAACGTACGAGCATCCAGCGTAACGATATTTTTACTACTTAAAAAAAAACCCCCCGTTCATTCAATTCTAGCATTTAGTAATTCTATTGATTCCTGTAACATTGTATCTTTTAAGTTCAATTAGCTTAGTTTCTAAATTTTTAGTACCTAATTCTCTTTACCTACTTTTATTTTTAGTTTTTAGTCGTGTTCGTGGGGGAAGACCCGTCTTTTGTACGGATGACTTCGGTCAACCCAAGTTAAACACGTTAATAAAGTTCAAATAAAAAAAAATAAAAAAAATATCAGACAAAGTAATTATTCTTTTATGGATGTACAATGTATACACTATACACACTACACACAAGACTTTAGGATTTGGGATAATATGTGGGATGTGGGATTTCTATATATCTAGAATCTAGGGCTGCTATGGATATTAATTTAAATGCCAGCGTAGTATAGTTTTCTGTTTCATTCTGGGTTCTGGGTTCTGGGTTCCAAAACCAGCCTATATATACTATATATAGCAAGGCACTGTACTGTATACCGGTATACCGGTTATATAGTAAAATGCCTTGGTATATAGTACATCTTTTGCCGGCCGACAACTCATGTCATGTCGTGTTTTATTTCTTGGCCGTTTTCTGATTTCTCACACACACAGTATAAAAAGTACAAGTAGGAAGTAGGAGTTAGTTACTAGTCTAGTCCAAAGTCCAAAGTTTCTGGCATAATGTGTGCCTCCGCCATAGACAGGAATAAAGTATCGAGCAAAGATGAAGACAAGAAGAAGGATCTGGAATGCGACAAAGACCGCCACAGAATCGTAATGTCGATTTTCAATATTTTTCAATTTTCAATTAGAGAAGTGAAAAAACTGACAACAATATGTAATAATGCATTTTACTTTGATTTTCAAAACAGGCTATTGAGACTAAAAAGCGTGAATACCGAAACAGTGACTCCAATTCTCCATGTAATAAATGGCATATACTTCAATACAAAAAACATCGACGCCGTATTGAGCAGATTAAACCAATGATAGATTCAGGTTCTCCACGGTTTCAACCCTTCTATTTTACCAGAAGTAACGCCATTTACAATCAGCGTCTGAAAGAATTTGTTCGCATCGAAAAGGACAATACTATGCTCACAAAACATATTGAACAAATATTCAAAGGCAGGGTAATGTGACATAAAATATGAAAATACAAATTAATCATTATCACATTGATTTAAAGTTTAAATTAAGGAATATGTTGCTGTTGCTGTGTTGATGTCTCATAAATGTAATAGGGTCAGATAGATGATGAATTAAGTCCAGGTTTGAAGCGCACCAATCATGCTTTTCGTACAAGATTGATTGAAGAATTAAGAAAATCCAGGGACAATGCAATAATTGCAGATCGCTTGATCAAAGTTGTAAGTATCAACTTTAAACTTTATATAACATACTGTATTATTTATTATTATAAATTATAAATATGCAGGATGGAGTAACAAAGATCAAGGACTAAGATTAATTTTTGATTATTTTATTTCCGCACAAATGAACCATATTATAAATTATAAATTATAGAAATATGCTAAATTTTATAAATGAAAGAGACCTACCATCATGTTCAGGAAAGAACAATTAGAATGGTATGCAAAACAAGAGGACAAAATGGAGATCATGGCGCGATACCCTTTGTACTGGAGAAGTCAAATATGTAGACCATATGAAAAATTCGCCATGAATAATGCCAAATCCGGACAAAAGCCCGTTGTCTATTTTGATTTTGAAGTAAAAAACATCAAGGTACTGGTTTATTTTTTACTTATTAGTGTTTTGTGTTTGATATTTTATGCACCCTTTGGATTGAAAAAGTAACAAAAGTACTACACTAAACAGGACAAAAAGAACAGAATCAATGTAAAATGTCAATAGGTTTTTATTTTCATGTCCAGATCGGCCGTGTGATCATTGAGCTAAATACTAAAGCTGCTCCAGTGGCGGTGGAAAATTTTCGGGCTTTGTGTAATGGCAGTGGCAAAAATTCATTTCAATGTTGTAAACTAGATAAAATTTGGCCTGGAGTCTATTACAAAGCTGGAAGTGGGGCTGGAGGAGCTGTATCAAGTTCGTTACCACCAAAAAAGAACAGGTTCACTTAAAATTTAAAACAATCAACAACCAACAATGAAGGACCACCAAAATTCTAAATTCTACATGTATTTTAACTTATAACTCATTTAATGATTTTAATATTTTGATTTGGTATTATATTTGATATTTTACTAGAATGAAACATGACACTGAAGGAATTGTTAGTCTAATCAATAATGGAGACGGACTGTTTGATGCAGAATTCATGATTACAGCTAGAGAATTAAAACCTCTAGATGGTAAAAATTTAGCAATTGGACGCGTTACAGAAGGAATGGAGTTTCTACAGTCAGTATGTTGCTTTACTCTCAATTTTCAATACTCAATGATTATTCTGAGTCAAATAAACCTGAAAACTTTATTATTTATTATTATTACCAGTTTCAGTAGATTGTAGATTTCTTATTGGAACCTTTTCAGTGTGAAAAATATTTGTCACTAAATACAATGGTTCCGAAAAGGCCAATTTACATTGTCAAGACGGGAGAAATAGACCCCGATGGTCCGCAACCTGACCCACCTCGCCAAATCGTTCACGAAACATCTAGTAAATACAATTCTAGTAAAGACAATGTTGAAGAAGAGGTAGAAGAAGAAGAGGACGACGACGAGGAGGAAGAAACCGAAGAGGAGGAGGAATCAAATACAAAAACTAAAGGAAACCTCCAAAAAACTGAGGAAGATGAAGAAAATGGCGGTCAAGATAACGAGGATGAAGATACAACATAAAGTAGGATTGAAAATTGGAGAACAGAAAGGTTTGGAATTCGGAATTCTTATAAAAGTTGAGAAATACATTGGAAATGGCAAATTATTTGTGTACGAAAATCAAAAATTAAAAAGTAAACGATAATAATAATAATAATAATTATTATTATTATTATATTGTATATTGATTATTAAACCACGGCATTTTATTTTACAAAATGACAATTATTTTTCCTTATTTCCTTTGAAATCTATCAAATTCCGTTTCGTTTCCGTTTCTTCTGTACATTATTTTTCTAGAAGCTATAAGAATTCCATTTAGGTATGCTGCATCCTTCGGAATTCTCTTACATTTAATCCATGCATTATCGCAGTATCCATGCACCGTGTATAGATATACAATACAACATAAATACAGCTATTTAGATAATGCGTATATAAAAATGTATTTTAGCACCCAAAATCTGGAAATAGATCTCACCCGTACCTTATCCAGTATTCAATATTCAGGTGGTAGAATCGACTTTTGACGTTCATTCTTTTCCATTTTCAAAGCACCCAATACATTTTACATATATGGACGTAATGTATTCATCATTCACCCATTCTCCATACACATACAACACACAAGATTCAATTTGTCAGTTTTCACAATAATTTTCTCCTTACACACAAAACCCCCCTCAGAATTTTTATTACAAGTTTAATGTTTACACAAGGAAAGTAGCCATATGCACAGTGTATTTTCAGTTTTCAATATCCTGTTCAATTTTATTCCTATCCTCTGTTCTCTGTTCTCTGTCGCCTATCCCATCCTATAAACATATTATACGATAATATATTATACTTATAATATATCTTGTTTCTTGTATCTTTATAACTGAAATGTAATGGTGCATGTATAAAATGTCCATTTAAAAATAAGTGCATGGTGTGACTTGTGACTCCCAATTCATTGGGTTCATTGTCTAGTGGTGTTTGGTATTATTACATGGTGTATTATACATTGTGTATTGTGCTTTGTGTACGGTTTTACATGGGTCACGCAGTCATGCCCATGCTTTTATTGTGATTCTTTACCAGGGTGAGTTCGTTCCACCTTTTTGTCAGCAAATCACAATATACTGTACTATTCAACCATTATGGATCATTACCCTGAATCATACAAGATATATTATCTCCCTCCCTTCCTATTCCGTCAATACAATACAAAATATCAAATATCTATTCATTCACAATTCACTATTCATAATGCAATGCATACGACATACAGCCCGTATATTGCTTATTGCATATCACTGTAAACTGAACAAAATGTTTTATCATTCAAGTTGAAAGCCAACAGACAAGAGACAAGAGACTGAAAGTCAGATAGAGGAATGAAAGCTAAGAATAAAGGCACTGTATGACGTATGACGTAGATATGATATGTAATATGCATGTGTGTGGTGAACAGGGTTCATTTTGATTTCACATTTCACCCTACTTACTACATACTATAAGTACTATACGTAATACACAGCCTAACAGCTATAGTACATAAAATATACTGACTACGGACTCCGGACTACTAAAAATATACCACAGCTATCTAAATATGAAGATCATACGCAGCCAACAGTAATAGTAATAATAATAATACTTTTATCTATACAGTACATATTTCACGCTCTCTCAAAATTTATATTCTGTCTCCCTTGTCACTTGTATTGTGAATTGTGATGTATACATACAGATATGAATTTGGTGGAGTGAGTGAGTGAGGAGAGTGAGACTGAATTTAAAAGATAAGAATGAAGTAACTTTTGTCCTATAATATGCCATGTCCAATCCAATGGTAGTAGTTTGTCTACCACCATAGAGAAATGTCGACATAGCATACCTAAATACGTAAATAGGTATGTAGTAAAAACCAAAGAGAACCCTGGACCCTTAGCACTGGAAACTGAAAAGCTAAAAGTGAAAAGTGAACGCTGAACATTGAACATTGAACACTGAATAAGGGAATGCTTTTAGCCCTGACTTTTATAATCATTAATGTAAGTAAATAATATACCTAATTCGTAATTCGTATGATGTAATAGGTAAGTCTAATATGTAATAATATTATGTGTAGAGTTTAGAGTGTATAGTGTATAGGATGGAAGCACATACAGGTTATGGTTTATTTATGGCGAGTTAAAGTAGGGGTGGATTGAGAATTGAGTGTCACCACTGCCTTGTCCGTTCTCCATCCTCCTTCCTCCTTAACCCATAACAATCGATGAATACAAAGCAAAGCAGATAATAAAATTTATACAATATACGTAGAATATAAAGCTACATACTACATACTACAGATCACCGTAAGGATGCATTACAAATTATACAAATCACCCGATTGAAAAAAAACATATATGTATATGTATTTTATTCTCGACTCTAAAAGTGAAAGAAGGATAAAGTACATACTAAGAGCATGCATCAACATATACAATGTACAACGTACATATCTAGTAGTTCATACTTTATACTTTATACAGTCTATTCACGGGACAGAGTGTAAGATACAAGTAAAATTGTATAGAACCGAGCACAGAACACCCCATCTTTATGAATAGTGAATGGGATAATGGCAATAGACACAACCAACTTCCTCCATGCCCTTTGTTCGTCTCTAATGTGACTGTGAATGTAAAGTGAAGGAAAGGAAGAAGGAAAAGTATGAATAAAATAAAAACCAAACCAAGGAACGAACGAACCCCTACTCCAACTTTTCCAGCTCACACCTCTTTTCATGAAGCCCATCCATTAAGAAATGTTTTCTCTGTAATGTGATCTCTGCTCTGTGATCTATGATGATGTAATATATCTGTATATCTATATGTACACTGTGTATGTACTATCAACTATCAACTACCAATACTACCTACACTTACAAGATACAGGTCTGTGTTCTGTATTCTGCATGTACAATGTACATACTTTTATGCCTTTGAATGGAATATGGAATAAACCGAGAATTTAAAGGATACGTTTTAGCTCATTCCCTTCACTGTCATTTTATCATTTTAACCAATCCAAAATCCAACGAGAGACCGGAGACCAGAGTTATCCAACTTCATACGGATATGCACAAGACAGTTGAATACGTACTTCTACCTTGTACCACACCTATAAATATAACCAATTTTAACAATGCCAATGAGACAAAGATATGTGTACATACACATCACACTGCATTTTCCTTAGCTCAAATCAACAAAAAAGTAACATCTCTTACTCCTCACTCCTTACTCTCACTACAAATTATAGATTTTACGTATACAAAGAAAGAGGAAGTACAGGAAAACAAAAATTTCACAAATCAGTACGCAGTATAAATGATAATAAAATGACTTTAAAATGAATCAACGTTTTCATTTTTCATCTTAGACAGCTTTTTTTCCACAATTTCCTTACAAACACACTTTCATGTACGGCAGATACCTGAAACATCCAAAAATAGGCACAAATAATTATACAAATGATTGATTGATAATAATTCCACACTCTTTTTTAAGTGCATGACAATTACTAAACATTAAAAATTGAAAGCTAACTATACTGTACAGTATACACACATCATATTGCGTAATATGTGTGCATCTCTGGTGCTCATTTTCCTCTAATTGATTGATTGATTACTGATTACTGATAATTACGTAGTATTTATTGGAACAACTTGTTCATTTTTGAAAATATTCTCGATTCTCACCACAGCATGTACGTATGACTTTCCACCGAAAAATGAATGAGCAAATTGAGGAGTGAGTGACAAGTAGAGTTTTCCTTTGTGGTACAAAAAAAATACGACACCAAACACAACTCCTGCAGAGCTGACACACCACCAATGTCATTCAAACTTCATACAATAGAAAATAGAAAGCCATGCATCTCTACTCTCTACGCACTGTATTCTGTCGGTCCGTCACCCGTATTCCGTATTCCGGACTACATAGGTACATATTTTCATTGGCATTTTGTCCGTCTTTTATCTTTTACTACTTGCATACATTTTTTTATAGAGCTAAGCGACAGTTATGAACGTCACAGGATTTTCATCCACTTAAAAAGTCAGATTATGAAAACTGAAAACGTGCTTTCATTTTTCTCGATAAGTAATAAACCTTACCGTCTTTAAGTGGATTAAAAACATGTTGTAATGCATGGCATTTGTAGTTTGTAGGGGAATGTAAATGCGTTCATCTCTTATCTCAGATAAAAGATAAAATAATAATAATTATTTATCATGCCTAAAATTAGGTATATCTTGTGCAATTTTCATGGGAATTTTTAACTGCAAGTGGGAGAGAGAAACTTTCCGTATTCCATACTCCATACACAACAAGTTTGTGTAATATTCCACGTAGTTGTAACTTTGACTGTCTTAACTTTGTTTACTTGGCAGATCAGGTTTTTCCATAACCTTTGCATATTTTATAGTCACCTCACCCGCCTACAAATTGTACCTTGTACATGCGTCAGAGATGAAACTATTACACAAGTTTGTACAATTTTAGAATTCGCTGAAGGGTTAAATAAAGTTGAAGTTGCATAAATAAATTTTTAAAACTGCATCAAGTTGAAAGTAGTTTTAAAATCCATGGGAAATAATTGTGCAAAACTGTCAATAATTGTCAATGCTCACGTAAATGCACAGAAATTCTTGTTGGAATACGGAATACTGTGTATACCTCATAAATCATGCATCATACATGATGCAAAATACCGAGGAAGAGAAGTTTGGTAACTGTTTTAACGTCATTTGGTTCGGAATGTGGAAAACTGGAAGAGTTAAGAGTTATAAATACAATTTATGCTTTAATATTTGATATTTACCAAGTGGTAAACATTGAGGATTGAGGATTGAGGAGCATTAGTTTAAGTGGGGCTTTATTGATTCACCCAACTCTTATACTATATACTGTATACTCGTAAATCGTGAGTATAATATGCTATATATTATATGTAAGCTCAAGTCTCAATTATGCATGTATTCTTGATTCTTGATTCTCCTCTGCATGAGATATAACATCAAATGTACAATAAGAAATAGGTTCTACATGTGGTAAATATGTAGGTGTTGTTTGTGTTCAGGTTTCATGCGTAGATACATACTAGATACCTATGGTACAGGTATGTGATACCTGTGCTTATTACGTCGTTCACAAGTTAAATATTATTCTCCAAAGAGCTCCATTAAATATTGTTGCAGAAAATTAACTTCCAAAATAATTACTTTCCAAATATTTGACGGCGTGTATATCTGTCTGCAGTCTACAGTGTACGGTGCCAGGGTACATTGTACAAAGAAGAACACGAATGTTTAATGTTCAGTGTGCTCATACTTAAAGTAGATATTTCCCCACATTTCGAGGAGTTGAAAGATTATTTACCTATTACAGATTCTTTACTTTAAGTGTAGTGATAATAATTAAGCTGATGAAATGTCGTATATCGTACAGAAGACATATACAAAATATGGAGCCATCGATCCTAGATCCTCGATTCTAAATTTTAGTTGATAACTCATGATGCCTTCATTGATCCATGTTGATAAATGTTGAAAGTGAGTATACCTATTGATTTTCTCTCAGAAATAAAATATATTACCGTATATGACCAAATAGTAGGCCACAGATCTACTACAGTAAATCTATGGAAAGTCTATCAACTTTCCCATAAGAAAGCATTACACATGGTGTACTATTTGAAGCTGGATAAATAAATGGTCATATACGGTATTGGTAAAGAGTTTTTTTGGTTGGTTTGATTTTCTTGTACCTGGTACATTCTACATTGTGAATTTTGTAGCCACATTCTAGATTCTAAATTCTAAACTCCACGTGTACTATTTACTCTCTCCTGATCTTTACAACATGTGGCAATGTGGGAATAATAGAGGTAAAAAATGAAACTATGAAATCCCAACGCTCAACGCTCAACTTGCTCAACGTCCTCAACAATCACCAGTCACTATAGTCAGCAGCAAATAGACAAAACGACAAACGACGTTCAACAGTGTTTATAAACCTGTAGCTATAAAAATCCTTTTTTAAACAAAATAAACAATAATAGCTGACCAATATCAACTAACAATTGACAATTGAAAGTACAACCGGATTTTTAATATTGATCTTACTCAATAGAAAATAGAAAAGGTTACTTGATATTTATTCTTACAATTAGTTATTATTTAACAGTTAATATCTACAGATAGTAGGTAGCAGATAGCATGGTGTTGTGTGTATTTACTGTTTACTGTAGATACATTAGTACTGGCTATTGTGTACTCATGTATTATGCAATGTACATATTTACGTCTTAAAATTAATAATAATGATTGTGTTCAGGTGATTTGAAGTTTGAAGACTGATGATTGAAGATTGGCGACATCAAAAAATCTATTTTCCATCGCCATTGCTATTGGTATTGTACGAAATCAAAGCCCAAAAACGAAAACAAAAAAAACCTAATAGTAACATGTAATATAGATATTATTTGTCCTCCATTTTCCATTTTGATACCGTGTTACTTGATACTGGATACGAAAGAAAGTTCCTTGAATAGTACGTGCATACCTAATAGTCAATATTGACCATCCGGCGTCCACCGTTCACCGCCCTACCCAACATCCGCAAGTTGACTAATTGGTTGGTTAATTTATAGAAGATTCAATTTAAAAGACCTTAAAGCTTGGAGAGCTGACGATCCGCATTATGTAATTTATTTTATTTTCCTTTCTGTTTTGATTTGCTTTGATTTGCTCATTCTCACACCTTATTCCAACATCCATCATCCATCATCCAACATCCTACACATGTTCCGAGTTCTGAACAACAATCCAATATCGAGTATCGAGTATTGAGAATGAAGATCCAATCCAATCGTCAGATAAAGATTACTTAATTGTCGGTAAACAGTAAACAGTCCATTATCTAGAACAACAGGAAAAATTTATTATTTTTCTACTTGACCAGGATTTAGGATTACATAACACTATTTTTATATCAAATCCTACACAATACACAGTATAATGTCATACTGTAGTTTGTAGTTTCACTTGATGTTCTACTATTATATCATCAAAGTAAACGGCGAAATGACAAATATAAAATGAACAAATCCAGAATCAAGTCAATTAATCAAGAAATAAATAAATAAGTTGTGTAGAGAGTAGAAAGTAAGCAGAAAATAAAATAAGCGTGTACAATATACATTGGACATTTCGAATTCCGAGTAAGTACAAGCTTCCCAGCCCATGTCAAACATAAAACTGAAGAAATACTGAGTAAATATGTGTACAAAGCTTGTTTTGTTGGAAATATGTGGATACATACGACTAACTGTTAGTAAAAGTTTGGTATTTGGTATACCATGTTTTAAACACGTTGTCAGCCACGTAATTGGAGTTTTATATAATCTTTAATTTAATTTCATAAGCGACCGTGAAAAGGCCGAGAGAGACATTGGCATTGGAAAATTGAATTGCCACACGTACACTTGTGTAATGCCGTGTGGAGAACACTGCATATACACTATACACCTTTCCCCACATTGCATTGTTATTATTATTATTATGCCTGATCCGCTCTATTGTATTGTGATTGTCTCGGCCATCTCATCTCATCGTCCCCCACAACTCGGAAAAATAGAAATAGGTAGGTATCCAAGTGGAGGTACATTGTTCAATGTACATGTGTACACTGTACCGTCAAATCATACAAAGCAGTTCCGACAAAAACTACAAACAACAAAACTAACCATCCAACCAACTAACCAACAACCAACATGTACTAAATTGATTCGCCTTGATCCTAGATTCTAGGTTCTAGTTTCTAGATAAAATGGTAAATTTGATCAACTTTTTAAATTAAACGAATCAACATCAACATAAATTTTAAAGCACCTCTAACAACAACTTCACCATCATCCTGATTGTATTTATAGTTCATGGACACTGCAATGTAATAGAGGTAAACCAGGTCCCGTGTATCCCACAATGTATATGTAAATGCCAAGTAAATGTAAATGTTGGCATGGAAATTATGACTAATTAATTTACATTTTGCTTACATTTTTCTGCACCCGATGCTTACATTTTAACGACTTTTATGTAGCCTTTTCCGATTCTCAAAGTAGTTTTGACCAAGGTAGTTTACTTAACAAGGTATGGTCAATAACAAACTTCTTTGGAACCAGAGATTCAGAACCAAAGTTTTTTTTCTCACATATT
>JAQGBH010004203.1:0-17494 GCA_034698265.1 Sminthurinus aureus | reverse complement strand
TGTGTTGTTTTGTTTTCGGACATTGTTATCAAGTGCTGAACCAAATTGACGAATAATTGCCGATCGACGAAGCGCCTCAATGCAGTCTGCAATTATCCATAATCCATGATATTGATACCGTATTTGTTTTCAAGAGCGTTTTAGCTGGCAGGTGAAAATTGAATATACTTTCAGAGTTCAGAGTTCAGAGTTCAGAGTGTGCTTGTATTTGTATGCGTATGTCGTTGTCTTTTCAACAGGTTGATACAGTTGAATTATTATTGGTAGTTGATTATTTTATGTGCAAAATGGAAATCTTTTTGAAATTCAAAGCTTCACAATTCAAGTACACATGTATTTGAATAATCTGGACAGAATCTCAACTAGGAGGTTGTTACATAGAGTATGCATACTGTATGCAATCTGAATTCTGAATGCAGAGATTGTACGGAATATAGTACATACTACATACTGGCTATCAGTCCAGTGTCCAGTCCAGTCTAGTCACAATGTTTTGGAAGGACGGGAGGGATAAATAAAGGACAAAGTTTAGTATGAATGAACTGAAAAAAGTGCGTGCGTCTGCAATGTCTATAGTTTTATGTACGGCGTAAGGTTCAGAGCCGACAGTAGACTACGTTCTACAGACTACTCTTGTGGAGTCACGACCGCTTGTTTACATGTGGCACGTTTCTAATCATGTGAATCTTGCACTGACACATGGACATGCTTCAAACAATTAGGCACAATATTACACAACATAATTTGTGCAATGTATGTGCCATATACATGAAAACACATGTAGTTTACAGTATATCATTTACATCTGGGTGGTCCAAAATCCAAAATCAAAAGGTTTGAAGTTTCAACGGAATCTTTAAAGCTGTACTTTCCTGCAGCTGAGAAAAAAACCAAGCAAATTTGCAAAGGTTAAGATGGTGTAAAATGTCAAGCGAGGTCAAAGGTCAGGGGTCAAAATTCAAAGGTCTTGTGGTGCTCAGTGCTCAGAGTTGCATGAGTGGAGATTTATTATTAGAGGTTCCTGGTAGACCTTTGACCTTTGAACTTTGACCTCGTTTGACCTGGACCATCTAAAAAAATTTAACCAATTTTTCTAAAGTTTTGCTGGTATGATCCCTTTAGATTTTAGATTTCGCAACCTTCATTGGGTTTGGATTTTGGATTTTGGACCACCCTAATGCACAATATATTAATTATTAAGTAGGCACCGAAACGTTGAGAATTTGAATAAATTCTAGAGAATTCCGTTAAGTTCTTATGGACTGGACAAATACTATTAATATGCATTAATATTTAATATGTAATATACATTAACATCATGACTGGTTCATTTGTTTGTAGTTTGTATCTTGTAGCTTATGGAGGTGATATCAGTTTGTTCAATTACGACGCTTCTTTTGACGTCTAATGTTATGCACATTGTACATGTTTACAGCAGGAACTGAGACTGAAAATATCCAGCAATTAGCAATTAAAGCTCAATTAAGACTCATGATGAGTCAATTACAAATCACAACAAAAATACCATGGTATTCCACAAGCCAATTTGTACCATTTTTCCAGCTGGAATAAAAAGAACCTTCAGCATTTCCAATGTCACAAATGCAAACCAGTTTCAGAAGAAACACCAATACACATAAAATATAAACAAATTTAAATAAAGAATTCACATTTCGTCACTCGTCACACACGGAAACAAAACCGATTGAATACTCAACAACCAACAAACTTCATCTTTTACAACTTTTTGGCGTTTTGAAATTGGAAATTGCCGTTCGTTCGTTTAATTACAACGAATCAAAATGCTGGTAGGTGTAAAAAAAAACATTGTTTAATTTTACCACAGAATTAGAATTTCCGAGGACAAATTTTTACAAATGTTGATTTCTTTGAATTTTTTAGTACGATCTGGTGGGAGTGGTCAAACTTAGTCATTGTTCCGGCACCTGTGACATTTGCATCGCCCTTAATCGTTCACATCCATACGGCTTGAGTCTGAATCCGAATCGGATTGAAACCGCAACCACATCACAGACAAAGTCAACATCACAATCAAAATTAAAATTGAAGTCAAAATCAAGATCTCGTTTGCAGTCACAATCAAAGTCAAAGTTGCAGTCCACGTTTCAACAGAAACAAAATGTGGTGGTTCAAAACTCGCAAAATTTTGAATCAAGTATCTCAATCGACTTTGAGAGTCCGATTAAGACTACGAACAAAACTAAGAGACTATCCATCATTTCCGGCCAAACCCGTCCAAGATGCAGAAATCTGAATTTAAAAAGTCTCAAAAGTTCCCTAGAAATTCTGACATGACATACACAAGGCACACAAAGTGTGTACTATTTGTAATATAATGTAAATGTGTGTATTTTAAAGCGTTGTGAACCTTGTACAGTCTTAATTTTTTTTCTTGTGCATTGGCAAATTGTACATTGTAAACAAACAAAAATCCACAATAATTGACAATATTTAATAAATGGTTTTGCTTGTATTTTTGGCAAAGTAATATATAAAAATGTTGAGATAACTTTATTTACTTCAATTCATCAAAATCACGTTGCATTAATCATTAATTCGTCAATCTTCAATCATCACAGGTCATAAATTATTAGTAAAGAATAAATAAAATGACATGGGTTCATTTTTTAATAATGTTGTAATTTCTTATCATTTGGTTTTGCACGCTCCTTCATGAAGCACGTAAAATTCCCATTTCCTCGTGTACAGGAGTACTGAAATTATACAAAATTTATGATTTTTAAATTTTGCGTAAAAAAACAAGTCTATGGTCATTTTTAAGCTTAAGATTTAAAATAATTTGTTGAAGGTTTACGTACGTCGATTGCATTTGCTCATGCAGAGAATATGACAACGATTCACAGTCCATCCGTTTCGGAGACAAAGCCATGGGAAATATTTTGCCTCCATCGTGTCAAAACAGTCCAACTGCGTCATTTTATTCTTCTTCCGGTCATGCGGAAATTGTTTATCGATGATCGTCGGCAAACCCATCGTGGTAATGTTGTAACAGGCTTTCCAATGCGCAACGCCACAATCGCCCCCTACCGTAAAAAAGTAAAGAGTAAAATAGATAAATTTTCAACCTTAAAAAAATATCAGTGTCAAAGGTCAAGTGTCAAAGGTCAAAGGTCAATTAGTTAAAATTGTCAGTTGGCATACACACGGGAAATTTATTCGAAAACGGATAACGGTAAACGAACCCCAGTCAATATTGACTTTTTTATCCTCCTCCGGATCAAAAATGTCCTCTTCGGCGGAATGGCCACTAGATGGCAGTAGATTCAACTCGGCGGCCCTTTGCTCCTCAATCGGATCATTTGGATTCCCTTTTAGCAGTGGATCAACCGTAAAGTTGAATAGCCTCAAATACAAACTTTGCTGATCTTCCTCCTCCACCAACTCGACACTTTCGTCCAGGAAACTGGAGGTAGTGATCGTGAAATTCTCACTTTGTTCAATCTCGGAAATATTGATGAATTTAAAACCAATGTATTCACTGGATTTGGTCAGGGATTGGACTTGGATTTTTATGGGGTGTGACAAATTTTGTGGGACTTGTCGCGGATAAAACCATTGCGGCATTGTTCTGTCGTGATTCAAGTGCCTTGGCTGTCCAATTACAGTTCCTGTCCCGGTTCCGGTGTAGCCCATCATCAAATTTGAATGGCTGTTGCTACTGTTGTGAATTTCCTCCAAGGCTTCCAACGTCCTCTTGAGCTCTTCATAATTCATCAGGCTTAGATTTGAGTATTTTGTCTTTTCTGACGTCGACTTATTTTTGGTTTTTGATTGGGATAGAATTTGAGTAATGTAGCTTTGATTATAGTTTTTGAACATGGAATTAAAATTCTGCTTGTTTTTATCAGTGTGAGAAATGCTGGATGTGGATGAAGGCGGAGGAAGCAGACTGGATTTGGACTCGGATTTTGTTGTAATTTCCTCTGAATCCGAATACAAATTTGAATCTCCAGTTCCGGTTTCAGTCACTTTGCTCAATTTACTACTTGCCTTTGAATTTGGATTCGGATGTTTTTCCAGTCCCATGAGAATCGCTTTTTTACTTATCCCGTTCATCGACTGACAGGCAAAAGACATGGAAAATACGAAGTAAAATGTCAAAATAACTATCCAAATTCTACACGCCATTTTGTCTAAAAACTACAAATGTGCAAAATCCTCAAAAAATGATTGTTTTGATTTCAGAAAAAACTAGAGAAATTTTACACGCATACAAAACCAAATCAAGGAATAGAAAACTCGAGTAGTTTACATTTACTACAATTTGGATTCATATCACTTTTCTTAATGAAAAAATATTGGTTTTGAACGGGTTTCATGTTAAATTTTTCACAAAATTGTACTTAATTCTGTATAACTTTTAACACTGTTATTGAATCTTGATTCTGTATGGAAAATGTAGAAGCAGTGGTTTTATTCACGCTTGAATTCAGTCTGTTTTACATGCAGTCGCCTTGATTCTTGAGACTTGATACTTGATCAAGTTGATAATATTATGGTTCAGAATTGAGAATTGAGAATTGGGAACTGAGGAAGAGCGTGGACTGTTGCTTTTGCTGTTGTGGGTTGAAACGTAGAGAGTTGTGAGAATCAAATCTGTGCCAAATTTTAATCTGGAACACTTTGCCAAATTCTTTGCATGTGTTTTGTGTTTCATGGGCCATGTTCTTTGCATGTGGATTGTGGATCCTGTAATAACTTTATACCAACATTTTTTTTGTATATTTATGCAATCAATAACACTCATGTGTGTTTTGTATTTTGTATTTTCTGTGCTCAAGACAAGAGACATGAGACAAGAGGTAGGATTGCAGTGGATACAACGTACAATGTACTTGATTATATCACAAGAATTTACACATGTACAAAACACCAATATGTTTAGTCGCAATATTTTTGATACGTGTACTCTGAACGTTTACTTTACACTTTGTGCATGTGTAAGCCACAAATAGATCGTGACGTAACGAGTAATAACAAGTGCTAAAACTCAAAAATCAAACTTCAAAACTCGGATGAAATGAAATCCAGCGTAACGGTTTTTAAATTTCAAAGGACATTGGCAAAAGGGACGAGTCAATTTTTGGGGTTTTGGGCTATGGAAAAATTGAAAGGTCAGAGGTCAGAGGTCAGAGAACTGATAGCGTAAGCAAATAAAAATGAATGCTGAATGATATCTAAATAAAAGGAACAGTTGATGTAGTTTTTTATTGAAAAATATTTAGTCTGTGTCGCAAAATGCCACAATCATGATAAAAGAATATTTTTTAAATCTGTTTTATTTTTTCATTTATCCTTTCTTGGAAATGGGTTGACACCGACCGTCGTGACTGACGTAATTGTCATAATTTCTCGTCAAAAGCAAATCTGTCACATGAAAAAAGACAAAATTAATTTGCAAATGCAGAAATAAAAAAAGTCAGATATAAAATGTATTTTTTATAATTATGCGATCATTGATAATGTAATGTGTATTTTGTATTTTTGTACCTCGATGACAGCCGCTCATACAGAGTAAATGACATCGATTCACAGTCCAGCCGTTCCTCATGCAAATCCATGGAAATTCCTTTTCATCATTACAGTCCATCTCAAAATGCTCCAGAGCCTCCTAGAAAAAAAGGAAAAATGATGTAAAAATTAAATTTCAAAGAAGCCTCATGTTTGCTAATTTCTAAACAAATTGAGGGCAAAATTCAAATTCGGGAATTTTACCTTGTTGTAGTAGTCACCAGTGACTGTCCTCAAGTTATTACATTTGAGCCAATGGTCCATTTTACAATGCCCGCCTTTTTAAAACACAGTTTTATATTCAATAATAATCATAATCATAATAATTTGTAAAATAACTCGTCAAAATACTTGAAAAAAAGGACAAAACTCAAAAATCAAAACACACCCCACATTTTGTTGATAATGGCATCTTGTTTAGCAGTGCTGATAGGTCGATTGTTGTTACTTGGATTTTCAAAAAATAGTGTTTTTCCCTGGTTGTTGTTTTCCATTTGAACTTGAGCTTGAGCTAGAGCAATTGGAAGCGGAGGAAATGCAGATTTATTCAGTGGCATCTCCAGTCTTGAAACGGGACTGCCCCACATACTCGCCAAAAGAGCCGGCACGTCATTTCTATGATTATTATTGTTATTATTATTATTGTTGTGGTGGCTATTCAAATTTCCATTGGATGTGCTCACAGAATGCTCATGAAGATTCTCCACAGCTGCACCATTACAACTGGACACAGAAATCAAACATCCCCACACAAACACAATCCCCGAAATTCCAATCAACATTTCACTCAAAAATAACACAAAAAATAAGCACAATGAACAATTCTAGATTCTAGAAGGGAAAAATCCTTGTTTTCTTTGTTGTATTTATTTATTTATTTCTAAGAATCTGAATTCTGGTTTGGTTTGTTTTTCTACTTTCTACTTGCTTTGAAATTCTCATTGCTACTGAATAACATTTTTTGAATGGACATCCTTAAATAGTATCAAGTTACGGAAACTCTTGACTCTAGATAATATAACAGATACTTTATATTATTATCACATCTCACATCATTTCATTTCAGTTCATATGAAAAGAGAGTTCCTTTCGTACTCATAAAAAATTGAATACAATTACCATAAATCATTATGAAATTTTCTCAGGCGACCATCATAAAACTTAAAACTGGGCGATGGAGTAGAAGAAAGAACTTTTTGCTTTTTGTGTGCAGGAGAGGTGAAGCAAAGAACAAAGGACAGCTTAATCATAAATTTAGGAGGAAAATATCATAGTTTAATAATAAAAACAGTGCATGTTTTTTACATTAAAAAGTTACAAAGTAATTTTAGCATTTGAGCGCGTTGAGTGTTTTCATTGTTGATATTCTCAATGAGGTACTTTTTCAAATGAAAATAAATTCTAATTTTACTGTACACTCTCATTATTATTATTATTATTTTTGTTTTTATATGTGATCTGTCCCATTTATTATTTATTAAGGTGCGTGGAATAAAAATAAAAATAAAAGGGTAAAAAAAACAGCTAGTTGAGTGTTGAGAATGCGAATGAATGTGATACATTTTATTTGTTTATGCAGCTCTACAGCTTCTTTATGATCGTAAAAAAATACACGTGTGAATTTTTCAAATGAATATTTATGCGCCTTGGGAATATTTCATATTCCATCTTAATAATTCTTAATCCCTCGTGTAATTAAAAGTTACAGGTACTAATTAAAAAGAAGAAAAAGCTTCATTTTTCTGCATTTTCAGCTCCACTCTTTCAAGTTCCAATTCCAAGTAAAATTAAGTATGTAACCTTTGACGTTGATCTTGACTCTTGACGTTGGCGCTCTACTACTGTGTGCAGTATGAAAAATGGATTATTATTGGACACGGTTTTGACTTTTGACTCGTGAAGCATTTCATGTTTCAAATGAATGAAAAAATCACCACAAAAAAGCTGCCTAAGAATTTGTATCATGTTTTTCTAGAATGATAATAAATAATAATTATGATGATGATGATTATTATTTTTGAAGTTTGGCGTGATTAGCTATTTATTATTTGAAACGGAAAAGCCAGAGCCGGTTTTTGTTTTTCTATAGATATTTTAGCATTGTACATTGTACATTCTGTTTTGGAGCAGGTTTTAATATTTTATTATTGAAAATTCAAAAATAATAAGCTATGTTCTAGGTTTGAAATAAAAAATATTACATTCTGGTCAAAAAAATGCATTAAAAATTGTACTATTTATTACATAATATTAAATTAGTATACGCAATAAATTCCACAACATGGTTATTATTATTATTAATAACACATTTCATATCCTTTATCTTCAGTTCATTTGCAATGTTCAATATTCACAGAAATTCTTGGAAATTTCACCACTCAGCACTTTTTAAAAAAAGAATACTTTGGCATCAACTATCAACTATCCATTATCAACCACTAGAAAACTCTTAAAAAATTAGTCTAAATTCCTATTTATTTATTTATTTATTACACGTATCTCGTATCTCTAAATCACAGATCACAAAGGTTGAGTCGAAAGTTGAAAGTTTTTTATTTAATATTTAATATTTAGCACATTAATGGTTCCTGTTGTTATTGGAAATCGGCCACGTCGAGACAAATGCCTCCAGGTCCTCGTTTCTTATTCCTTGGACATTCCAGCGCATCTCCTTTGGTCAAGGAGTATTTATCTAATTCTGTGTCACCGATGGAGACGGATGGAGTTGGCGGTGTGGCCTCTACAAAATTGTCCGGAAGTCCCTTTGTCTCCACCCAACTCACAAATTTCTCCAGCTTCTCATCCAGAACTTGAAGTTCCTGTGATGAGACTGGAGGTTTGTTTCGTGACTTGTGTTTTGGGTCCGTGAAGTTGTTGCCGATGAATCGGGTTCCGGTGAGGAGGTAATCGGGGTGGTGGATGATTTGAGCTTGAGCTGGAGCTGCCATCATTTGCTTGATCGGGGAGTCTACGACGTATGAGATTTTATCAGTCTTTGACGTTGTGGGGCGCGGGGCACGTGAAGTGGATGACGAGATTTCATCCTCTGGATCCGTTTCTTCATCCGCTAAAACCAAATGGAAAGAAAAAATATTAGATTGTTTCCTTTTTAAATGTTTGAAATTTCATTACTATTTTTTTTACTATTTATTTGCATAATTTTAAATATTATTTGCAACTTACTGGGGAAGATGAGACTTTCAGAATTTGAATTCGTTTTTTGTTTTCCTTTCGGCTCACTAAGGGCAAATTGAATGACAGTGTCAGAAGCTTGTGCATCCTCACCAAAAAATATTGGGGTATTCAGTCCACGAAAAACTATGGTTTTATCATTATTATTATTGTTATTATTATTATTATTATTATTATCTTGATCACTATGTTGAAAGAGAATATTTTGCGGTCTACTTAAAACGGGAATGGAAATCCCAAGTAAAATACATATTGCTATTTTTATCGTGCTGGAGCATGAAAATCCAGTCAGTTTTCTCCTATTCATACTCATTTTGAATTTGGTATTTAACACACTTTTACTCGTTCTAGCTCTTGAGTTTTGCTTGCTAATTTTCACACGATGAATTACTCTCCAAAATTTTTACATGTGTTAACTGATCATTGAAAACGTTGACCATTGAACATAAATGGTAAGTCAAATGTACAGAATTCCGGAATCACTATGTAAATTGCACTGAACACACAGTACTTTGAACTGAGCTCTTAGCTGAAGAGCACAAAAGCACAAGTAAATCAAGAAACAAGGAAAATAAAACTGACGTCTTGGGGCTTGGGGATTTCCTTGTTCGCAATTTGAAATTATCACAGGAATTCTCCAATGGTTGATATTGCAAAGACGTTGGTGAACGTGGAAAAATTCCGTGTGTTTGTTTGCAGAAACCAAAGTTGGAGAAACATGATGAATTATGAAAGATGAATTAATATCAAATATCAAAGGAAAACGACGAGATTTTCTTTTCTTTAGAAGATGATAATATTTATAATATTACTTTGACGTGGATGTGGATGTGAATGTGAATGTGGATGCGGAGCCTGCATGACAACAAACCGAGTAACTGAGTAACTGAGCAATTCGCATTTGAATTCAATCCAATCCAATCTCATCCAAATCAAAGACAATTGACCATGAACGATGGGAGTTTGTTGAGCAGAATTTGATTACAACTACATGTACATAAAGTACATAGAAAATACATGTGAATAGGTAATAGGTATGATAATTCTATTCGAGTTGAGAGTTGAGAATTGAAATTTTCTATTTGATATACATCAAGTATGAATATTGAATATTGAATGTATATAGATATTAGCCAGCATTTGCTAACATAAAAGAGAAAAAAAATGTTGATTCTAGTATGCAAAATTCTAATTCTAATTTTCCAGGTAAAGACGAGTCGTTGCAAAGTTGCTCGTACAGTTGAACTGCAACAAAGTTGATGTGTATATTTCACTTGCTACATTACACAGTACAGAGCAGTTGTGAGTCACACGGTATACGAGTTCTATATCATTTGATCCATTCTGAATGCTCTTATATAAATCACGCATATCTCATTCATACTACGTATCAAGTTGATATAGACTCCAAGTACACATATTTATATTATGGTGTTATGTGACTCAGATATCCCATATATTCTAGTTTTTAGTTTCCAGTTTCTAGTGTACATATTTTACTGAGAAAAAACCCAATTTTTTTCATTGTCAATCCTTGTTAAAAATATTCTGGTGTTTCATGTCACATTCAACAGCAGAAGCAAAAGGAGAAGGAGAAGACTCGAGAATCGAGAATCGAGAATCGAGAAAAACTTGTTCCATATACTTTTTTCTCTGTGATCAGACTTGTATAGTTTTTAGTTTTTACATTTCTTTTTCATACAGTACACGTTACACACTCCACACGATGTACTTTTCTATATACTTGACACTTGAGCATTGAGCATAATGTATTATGTATTATAAATTAGAAACCAACTATGTATACGATGCTTCAAATAATCCTCTTTACTCACTACTCATTTTTATGCAGTATAACGTCCAAGTACATAGAATGCATACAACCCCTCAACACACACACCATCACTCAGCACAGCGCACATATCAGATAAGGTCATAAAAACTAGAAGAACAATTACATCACGTATTAATTAATTTACATTTCAAATCAAATCCTTAGCATTATATTTTATACTATTTACTATTTACTAGTAAATTGAATCAAATTACAACGCGGATGCGAGAACAGAACAGAACAAGATGATGCGGAATGAATATTTTCAATTTTCATGTACAATGTCTTAATTCTTGATTCACACTTGAGACTTGAGACATGAGTTTTTGTACTCTTTCAAATACAGCTTATTTTTAATGAATACAATGACATTTTTTTTGGCAATACACGGTAATAAAATGTTATTTTTGTGAACCCATATTCCATGATCAACAATCAACAAGTCTAATCAGAATCAGAGAGTCACGGAAAGTTTAAAACTGAAAATGCAAGTGTGTACAACGGCTAATTTATGCTTGTAGATTCTAGATTATAGATTCTAGATTCTGGATGGTAAATGGAGGAGCAGGAATATATTTATTTTTTCTACAGGGGCTGTACTGATGTGCAGATGCATACAGATGAGACATGAGACATGAGACCATTTTCTTAATTTGATTGAGAGGACGAGAGTTCAAAGCTCAAAATACGACTTACAAAACACATATAGGTAGGCAGTAGACAGTGGACAGCAAATTGCGTGTAAGGGAAATGAGAGAGAATTGAAATGCATGGACAATGGATACTGGATAATTTACACATTTTTACACCATGTACGACTTTTTCATCATGTTCAAATGTACACATGTATAACAACGCCATATGTTCTGAATTCTTGATTCTTGATTTTGAATATGACGCGTGCTTTCCACTAAATGAAATGCAATCAGCTTGTTTATAAATACGGCTTTTGGGCCCAACCAAACACCAAACACCAGAGATCAAACACAGCAACAAAACCAACAAGTAGAAATGATAATGCAAAGTGCACATCTTCCCAAAAGGTCCCAAGTTCCAAACTCGACGCCAAAGTGTAAAAGCTGTATCAAGTATCAAGCAGATAATAAATCTGCGTAGAAGAGCAACCAGAAGAATGCAATTAGTGTAATGGAGGAGACGGAGATGGAGATGATTATTGTGATCATGCGGATGGTGATGGTGAGATTGAGATTGTGACGGTGTATGAATGTCACAGATTTATGTATTGTATATTGTATCTACTCTGCCCCTCTTCCCTCTCTGCTCTGTTCTTTGTGCTTTATCCAGCTCCATTTCAAGCTGTAAAACATGAGTGTATTATAAGAATTCATGTAGAGTTTGGCTTCTATTTCTGTCCTTTGCCGTCGGCTCTTCCTCACTCCTCATTTAACCGACCAGCCACCAGCACCACACACATTTTAAAAGCATACAGAGATTCAAGACTGGAGATTGGAGATGCAACAACAACAACAATGTGATTGAACTGGGAGAAGGAAAAGACAACAGGGAAAACAAGAGACAAGAGAGCTGAATTCCCACAGAGGAATAATAACATGATGTGAGATGCATAAAAAAGGTCACTTTCCTACTTTCCTACCCAATATATTAACTTTATTCATGGACCTTTTACATGCTTCATGTAAACGTGAAGCATGTAAAAGGTCCATTATTGATTTTTCCCCGTTTTACACAAAAACAATCTTTAACGAGGAAAAATAACATCAAAACGTAAAACATTACGAATTAAAACATGAATAGTAGAAAAGTGTATTTATTTTTAGTTATTATTTCAGGGGTGAGTAGATGGTTCGTAGAAAAAAATGTAAGCTTGATTCATTTTTTGGGTTTACAATTTACAAGTGTAGATATTGTACATGTTTAATATTTACTATCTATACAGTTTATAGTCTAGCCTCTACCCATTGTTCATTCATAAAGAATAAAATGTACAGGCATGTTCTGTATTCTGTATTCATTAGTTATTAGTTAGTGTGTGTATTGAGTATGCAAAATGCAAAGCATCTATGTCCTTTAAGTAATAACCCAAGTAATAAAGAATAAAAAGAGCCCAGCCACTGAAAAATAGGTGACCCAGGTGCTTCTTTTCTGTTTTGATCCACTTAATAAGTATGAATAGTCCCATTTTGCTCTTCACTATAGTAAACCCGAGTTATTCTACTGTATTTATTTAATGTTGTACAGTGCGCATAGTAGTTACGGCATAGTCTTCTTCCTTCTACCTTCCAACTTTTCCCAGCTTATTAATCCTTTGGGACTCATTTTCTTTCCAATTTTCTTTATTTTCCTTTCTTCTTTCTTCCCTTGTCCTTCTCCGTATCCAAGCCATAGTACATCTTTAATTAGTATTGGAATTATGAGTATCTTTAAGCAATCGAATTCGAACAAAGACAACGACAAGGACAACGATCGAGCAAGCTCCAAGCTCACAGTTTCCCTTTTATTTTTATTATCATCATTATCATTTAAAATCTGTCCATATTAAATGTTGGCGCCTGTACAGTGTACATTGTACATTGTACACAGAGCGATAGTTGAAATAGTTAAACAAGAGATTGGGGAGCAGGAGAAAATTTTGTTTTATTTATAAAATGTGTACGCATTTCTGTACACCTCGTGATTGTGATTATGATTTGTGACACGAGAATCGAAAAAGGGAAAGAGAGTTGGAGCTTGGAACTTGGAACAGGAAAAAGTGGGTGATTGAATAACGAAAGCTGTTTGTAATGTTTGTGTGTTCTGTGTGTATTTTGTAGTGGAGGGGGGTGAAACGTGAAAGGAGAAACGAGATGAGATGAAATCAAGTGCAGCTGAAAAATCATCCCTAATAAATTCAATTACACGTTTAGCTCCAATTAACAACCCAACCATCAACAATGAAAGGGAATGCCAACCAGAACCATTTACAATGTATTGGATAGAGAAAGGAGATCTCATAGTATAGAAATAAAAATTAACATGCACCTTGTGCATTTTTCATTTACGCTGTTATCTTCCCAGTTTCCAGTTTGGAGTTTGGAGTTTGGAGCAGGAGCTCATCACCATTTACGATTTACGATTTATCTCCACACGCAACAAGAAGTTTCAGTTCCAGCTCTGGCAAAAGCGCAACGACTGAGGGTTGATCGTTGATGGTTGATGAAAATTGAATAGGAGATGAACATTTATTTTTAGATATTTTTTATGAGAAGCGTGGAAAAGCGGAGGACGTTTGCTCTTGTTCTCTCAGTTTCTGTTTGGGTTTTGAGCTTTGAGCTTTGAGTTTGGAGTTTGTGTACGGAACGTGAGCAAACAATGTAAAATGATCAGTGTACATTAGGCACACGGAATCTCTCTCTCGTTGTCCTGTTCTCCTTCTCTCTCGTCCGCCTTGGTGTTTGGTGTAGCAATCCTTTTTTAATTTTGTGGCATTCATCCGAAATTTTACATGTGTATCTACAGTATAGCTAAGAAATTTTACACGGTTAGACCCAACACCCAACACCCAACGAATCAAATAAAATATGTTGACCCAAACTAAACTAAAAACGCCAGACTCCAGACTCCAGACTCCAGATTCAAAATACAAACAAGAACACAGAAATCGGTTGAATTTGAATAGAAATTTGAATGTGACTAATCTTAGATTTTTTACAACATGAAAGGGATTTCATAATACAGTTACAACATACAACATGTTCATTGTTCAATGTTCAATGTTCATGTGTACATGTGTAAAAGAACGGATGTAAAATACAGATATAAAATATCAGAGGATCAAATCTGGGCCAACATTATTTATTATTTATTCTTTACTCTTTATTCAGATTCAGTTGACACTGTGACATTTGACAAATTAGACGAATCAGACAAATTGTATCTAATTGTTTTAACCGGATTTCTACCATTCAAAATTCACATTTCACGTTTTGATAAGGATCAGACTGAGATCAGTTGTGATTGTCCGTTGTGCGTGTCAGTCACTCGATGCTCAATCTGGATCCTCACTCCTCTTCCCTTCATTTTGTTGTAAAATGCGAGTTTACTTACGATTAGTTAATCTTGACAAATTGTGATGGAAATTTCCCTCTCATCATTTTTTTCTTGTCTCTCTCTCTCTGCTCTCATGTCATGTCACTATGTAATTTTTATTAAAATGATCATTATTAATTACTAGTCAAATTTTCCTATGTAAAATTGAAATATCTGTCCTATCGCGCGCTGGTTCAGGATTCAGGATAAATCAGGTTAATCACAAATCTCAAATTTGAATATCATTTAGACGAATGTTCATAATTTCATGTGTAGAATCTAGAATGTAGAATGTAGAGAATTTATGAGAATTATCAAGATTGAACATGAGGAAATGCTAAGGAACTTGTCATTGTCATTGATATTGTCGTTGTTCTGCCAATTCAGGTCCAATGGCGATTACGATTAGGATTTTTCCGTTGGCTTTTGGATGTCCGTGTTCCGTTTCTGTTTACTCTTGTGATTAATCCTCCACTCGCCTGATCATTCATCTCGTCCTATTCATTCTTCGCTCTGTCTCTGCCTCTGTCCATGTTCAATGTTCTGGCTTGTGTGATTGTAAATGCTCAATTCCAATCTCCAATCTCCATTGAACACCGAACACATGCACCCACTTCCACTTCTACTCTGCTGTTGTCGCTAAGTACACAAATCCGGGTATCCGCATGAACATCCAGTTGGACATGATAACCAAACATCGAGCATGCAGTATCGAGTGCCCAGCACCCAGCTGAAAATTGTGTACATATGATTATGATTGGGATTTTCAGGATTTTCTCTTGTCTTCTGTTGAACAATGAACAATGAGCGTGGAGTTTTGAGAATTGAATTTGAATAACATTGTACATGTATAATGTTTGGCCACTTCATTTCAGTCTTCACTTTAAATTTACTTTTCCATCTGTTCCTTAGTTTGACATTTCTGGTTTCTGGTGGCTTCAGGTTGTTGTTCAGTGCTTTGTATGCATTGATTATTGATGATGTTTATAAAATAAACTTTAATACATTGCCCAATGTTCAATGCCCACTTTTGTAGGTACAATTTTACACTTGGTTTTGAGTTATGGGATGTGAGATGGATTTCTCATTTCATCTGTTTCCATGTTTTATCTCTGTTTGCAGAATGTAGAATGTAAAATGTAGGCGCGTGGGATGTAGAACTATTCATTCTTCTGTCTTCATAACCATATTTCATATGTAGATTGCAGATCCGCCACTCATTTATTCATCGTTTAAAGGAAAAGCTCATCTGCGTTTTTCAAGACAAGGATTGAAAACTGAAAATTAAAACTAGGCGGAAAATTTTGTTTTCTCTACGGATATTTGAAACCTCATATTTTTCTATAGATGCTTGTACAGTTTTGAAATTCAAAACAAATATCTATAGCTTGAATTCACCAAGATCCCTAATGTATACTCCACATTTTCTTGGGCGATTGGAGAGCCAAATTAGCGGTGTTGACATAAAATCAGTATATTGCAGCTACGACCAATCTTTTGCGCCCACTCTCAACTCTGTACAACGCTCCGTTGCTTAGATACAGCCAAAATAACAAGCCGTTGCTAACGCAACATTCACCATTCACAAAGTCATGTTATTTCTATTCAAAGTTGAAAATGTCTTTCAAAATTTACTGCAACAAGATTTTTCATTCAAATTTACTGAAACTTGGTCAAAACACGTTTCTTTAAACACGGGGTCTTTTGTCATGTTCTTTCAGAATTTTTGTTTAGAGCAATAGCATTGTAACTCGGATTTGACAGTTTTTCCTGCAGCAGAAAATTTTTTATGTGGCTTTTGGGTTGTCATTTGGTTAATATTCCGGCGAGATATTTTGGTCACGGGGTTTGCGGCTCTTGAATTCGGATTAAATACTTTTCAGTGTGTCTAATGCGAATTCGATATAAAGCAAGATTTTGTTGCCATGGATATTTCAAGTGTCTCTCTCATTGGGTTTTGACAAAATAGTTTCAAGGAAAATCACATCTTTATGTACAGAAAACGAGACTGGAGGAACCGCGGAGCTTACAAATAATAATGGTTTTGGAAATAAATGTTGAATAACATACGAGATTACTTCAACTGTAAGATATCCAATTTGTGTTAAAACTAAGTTTTTCGTTAAGTTGGGCTCGTAAATTTAAATAAAGTTTTCGGTCGGAAAATGGACAAACATTTACTAGAAAAACAACCACCACGTCGAAATAAATGACCAAATCACCCGATTTCAATAAAAATATTTGAACTGGCCATTTCAAATCCCGTTTAATTTTTAAATGCGTATAAGCATTTGGTGAATGCAGCACAATAAAAAAATTGTCAAAATAAACTAGAGTAAAAAATACAAATGCTATAGATGTTTTCAAAAGACACAAAATAAGCACCACAATTTTACAAAAGCATCCGGTTTTCAAGTTCGACAGTCCCGTTTTTGTAATACACAGATTCCTTGTTTTGTGGCGAACTACGAAGAAGACGACCTTTCACTGGGTGTTTAAACGATCTAAGCATCCAAAATTACTATTTAAAGTTTGCTTGAAAAGCTAGAATGCTCATTGGCGGCAGTTTTGAAAACACGTTTTTTCCAGCTAATAAGTCTATGCAATAACGCCTTACGATTTTCTCAATAAATGGCATTTTTGGCAAATTTTCGCATTTCAACTGGATATTGTGGGACACCTTAGTGGAACCTCAAAAAACGAAATGTATGTTGTATACCACTGGAACCACTGCAACCACCGCAACCACTGGAACCACTGCAACCACTGCAACCACCGCAACCACTGCAACCACTGCAACCACTGCAACCACTGCAACCACTGCAACCACTGCAACCACTGCAACCACTGCAACCACTGCAACCACTG